>CAKNYM010052363.1:575959-604819 GCA_932195095.1 Andricus curvator
CTTTTAAAGAACCATGATCGTAGCTTCCGGAGCCTACAACTTCTCACTTTCAAAAAATAATATAAAATAATAGCTGCAGTATTTTAGCTGAGTAAATCAAACAATCATTTGAAATGACGATTTTCAATCAATGAAAGTGACTGATTTGTCTGCTATAATAAAGTTGTAAACTGAATTCTAAGTAAAATTCTTCATTAAATTCCAGCATTTTAATGATTGATTAAAATTAGCCATAACTGACTGGTTAACGCATTGAAAGTTACAGCTTAGATTAACTATAATGCCTCATTCAATATGTAAGAGTTACTGGTTATATAAATCAAAATGACTGATTTAATTAGTGAAAGTTACAAATTACGTCATTCAGAATGAATGATTTCATCAATGACAGTTACAGTTTGTATCATTCAAAAATTACTGATTCGGTCAGTGGACGTTACTGGTTGGATCAATTCGATTGTTTGTGGTCGAAAATTTTTTCATATCATATCATTTTTTGTTGAGAATTTATCTTGTTTTTTTTTTGATAATTCAACTACTTAGTTCCTCTTTTTTGGTTAAATATTCATGATTTTAGTTGAAAATGATTTTTGTTGTTGTTGAAGACTAAATTTTTTTAACTCAAAAATTAACCTGTTTCATTTTTGGTTAAAAATTGATCTTTTTCAGTTGAAAAAAGTATGTTGTGAAAAATTCTATTTCAGCTGAAAATTTAACTATTTGGTTGAGGATTCAACTATTTTATTCAAAATTTGTCTTTTTTATTTGAATACCACTGTTTTAAAAATTTTGTAATAATACTCAACTCAAATTTTGTAATAATGTCAACTCATCTCTATGGTGGAAAATTTAACTATTTTGTTGAAAATTCGTTCCTTTTTTGTTTGAAAATTAATTTTTTAGCTGAAAATTTACCTACTTCATTTTTTATTCAAAACTCAACTATACTCAGTTGAAATTCCATGTATTTTTTAAAAAAATTCGTTTTTATTCTTAGAAAATACTTCTTGGTTGAAAATCCTTTTTTTTTTGGTTGAATTAAACAGTATTTAAAATTTAAATCTTTTTGGTTGAAATATCAATTGTTTAAATTTAAAATTGAAATATGTTTTGCTGAAATATCAGCTCATACATTTTTTGTCGATTACGCATCTTTTTTTTTTCAAATTATGTTTTAAACTGCAAATTAGGGTATTTCATTTTTGGTTTAAAACTGATCTTTTTTTAGTTACAAAATTCAACTACTTTTTTTGAAAATTCATGTACTTTGTTCAAAATTCGTCTTTTTTGGTAGAAAATTAATTTTTTTAGCGCGAAATTTTTTTTTGACAATTCAACTACTTGCTTTAAAATTGAACTGCTTTATTAAAAATGCATTTTTTTTTTGGTTTGAGACTCATCATTTCAGTGGAAAATTCATCTCTTCGGTTGAAAATTGACCTTTTGTAGTTGAAAATTTGACTATTTTGTTGAAAATTCGTTTTTTCTTCTGGTTTTTCTTGTTAAAAATTAATATTTTTTTAGTTGAAAATTCTTGTCTTTTTCGTCAAACATTCAACTACTTGGTTAAAAGTTGATCCACTTTGTTGAAAATTCGTTTTCTTCTTAATAATTTGTTGTAACTAACAATTTTAACTATTAAAATTAATCTTCTTGGTGCAAATTTTTTTTGTTGCAATTTAACTACTTGGTTGGAACTTGAACCGCTTCGTTGAAAATTTATTTGGTTGTTTGATAACTCATCTATTTTAGTTGAAAATTTAAATATTTTGTTGAGAAGTCGTTTTTTTTGGTCGAAAATTAATATTTTTTAGTTGAAAATTCTTCTATTTCTGGTCAAAAAATACACTACTTGGTTGAAAATTGATCTACTTTGTTGAAAATTGTTTTTTTTTTAATTAGGTTTTTTTGGATAGCCGTTATCTAGCTTTTTTTAATCTTGCGAAAAAGTGGTCTCAAAAATTTTTGACAGACACCATCGTAAAACCGTTTTTTTATTCAGGGGGTCTCGGAACGTGAAAATTTGAAGAAATTCGCGATAGTACCATAAGTTTTCACATAAAAACAACTCCTTCTTATTATGATGAGAATGTAAAATCAACAATTTTTCATTACTATATTCTTATGCAAAGTTCTTGAAAGAAGGGATTTTCATTTGAACCGAAATTTCTATTTTTTGGGCCGAAAAACCTAATTTTTGGAAGCTCAAAAATCGAAATTTCTGTAAAAATCAAAATTTTGCTGAACCCTTCGTTCACAAACTCCGCATAGGAATATAATAATGAAATCTTCCTAATTTTTTTAGTTTAAATAATCCGTTCCAGAGTTATCATGCTCATTGCAAGTAATAATAAAAAACGTGTTTTGCGGCGGCCATATTTCGCCCAGTTTTAAACATTTTTTAATGAAAAAGTACCTAAAAATATGTAGTAATCGATCCTCTGTAGTCTATTTCAATAAAATTTTGGTAATATGGCTAAAAAATCTTAAAATTCCTTAACATTACTAGATATAACCCCCTAAGGAAATTTTTTTTTTTTGGACGACTCTATAAATACACTCTAGTGTTTAATAGAGCATGCAAATGACCAGATACTGCTGTAATAAATTCTGACTTTTTCAATTTGACCCAAATAACAAAATCAATCAAGTAAATAGTATAGCAGAATCAAGTTTCGTGTAATCGAAACGATAGCATAGGCCAAGGCGGACAAGTTGGCAAAAAAATTTGCAAAAAAAAGAGCACTAGCCACAATATTCTGAAGACTAGGACCCAGTTCTCATCAATTCAACGAGTGTTCCAGATCAGCCGAATCTGGTTCGCTGATCCGTTTGTTGATTGGTCCCAGAAGTTACGAAATTTACATAATGAGGCAAGAACTGATTTAGTCAACAATTTTTTACACTTTTTGCGAAAAATGTTGTCATCACTAATTAACCTTTAAATATGGACGTGATTTTATTTTTGCACTAGCGTGGACCTGAGGTCTCACAGGCCGCTGTACATATTGATATATAATTAAATAAGTAAAGAAGTTTTTGTCATCTAACTTATTCAAGTATATTAAGGAACGTTAAAATGAATAAGAAATTAATTTTTGTCAAATTTTATTAATAATAATAATCTTTTACACCAGTAAGGGGAGGGACCCACATATCAGAAGAATCGTGCGGTCTGGGAGACCGCACATCTATTCGTTAATACTAATTTGTCACTTTTTGCTCAAATGCATCAAGATCAAGTTTGTTTGTGTGTGATATCTTGCGTTTTTAATGGCTTGAAACAAATTGAAATAGAAATATGAAATTGTGACGCCACCGTAGACGTGCGGTCTCACGGACCCCCTATGATCTTTAAATTGATATTTCACCAATTACATGCAGGACCATAAGTTGTCCACCTACCTTGGCAAAAGCAAAACTAAAACTAAAGATAATAATAATGGCAGCTTCGAGGAGGGCCAGGGGAGGGAGGGACCCAAATATCAGAATCACGGTGCGGTCTGTGAGACCGCACGTCCATACTTAGAGGTTAAACCACTGGTAAAAATTGTACTATCGATCGAGAAATTACTATCTTTACTATAATTGATCCGCCAAGGTATAGCCAATAGCCATCGCTTACGTCTTGATCACAAATTATTCATAAATTATTTATTTGGACATATAGAATTGTTAAAGGCTTCTCGTTTGATCATCGAAGTTAAGCAATGCTTGTCGCGGCCGTACTTGGATGGTGGCCTTCGTACTAAATGGGGTGAAATGCGACCAATCCTTATACTAATACTTCTCTCATTTTCAGAAATATATTTATAACTTTTACTTTATTATTATTTATTATAAATTAAAAGAATATAGAATATTTATTTGTAACCAATAAATATTTCATTCAAGGTATAAACAAATATAAGATACTAGCATCAAAGACACATTTAAATAATTTTTTATCCATTATTGTATTTTCATATATTTGGAGCTTTTTAATGTTTTCAAATAATAATGAATAACTTCGATTTGGGAAGCGCTTGAAAAAGAGTATTGAATGATTTCGATTTAAAAACGTTCCAATTCAAACTACTTTAAATTAGGTAAATTTTTGAAAAAGGAAAATATAATTGAAAATTTGAAGTGTTTGAAACTGAAAAATTCTCAGTCAGAAGTTCTGGAGGTTATAAAATTTTAAAGTAACATTTTGAAAATTGGACGATTTTTTTGAAAAAAGTAGAAATTTTATAACTTCTAATTTAAAGCGTTCAAAATTTAACAATTTCATTTTTATTGCAGAATCTCGAAATTCAATTATTTCGGATGAAAATTTCGAAAATGTTCAAAATTGAACAATTTCAGATGAGAATGTTGAAAATTAGATCATTTAAAATTCAAAGAAATTGAAGTAGTGTTATTTGTAATTCAGAGCGTTCAAAGTTTAATAATTTTATTTTAAATTGAAGAATGTCGATGAATGATTTCAGATTAACATTTCCGAAATAGGACAATTTCAGAATGTTAAAAATTGTATGATTTCAGATGAAAATTTACAAAATTGGGTCATTTAAAATTCAAAGGAATTAAAATGGTATTATTTGTAATGAGATGCGTTCAAAATTAAATAATTTAAAATTGAAAACTTTTGAATTTAAATAATTTTTAATTTGAAGCGATCGAAATTTGATCATTTGAAATGTGAATTAAATCAAATGTTTCAAAGTCAGAGCTTCGGAAATTGTAGAATTTTCCATTTTTAATACATAAAAAATATTAATTTAATATTAAAATTGACTCGAGGAAGTTTTCTAAGATCAAAAAATAAATTGTCCATCATTTTTAGCGTTCAAAATGGAAAAGTTTTGAATTATAAAACTTTAAAATTAAATTATTCTTTAAAAATATTTAAAATTAAGTAATTCAAACTGGAAAAATCAAAAAATTTCTATAATGGCCCGTTGAAAATTAAAGTAATCTGAACTTCATTTACTATTTAAGAATGTTAAGTTACGAAGAATTGTGATATTAATACTTTTTTATACTCAACCCCTTAAAAATTGAAATTATTTTAAGTAGATTTAGATCGTTTAAAAATTATTAATTTAAAATTTTCGCATCATGCTTTTAAAAATTCAACTATTTCGATTTTAATTGTAAAATTAAGACTTATGAAAAGGGAAAATTGAAAGTTCTGTATTCAACATGAAATTTTAGAACTCTAATATTCTAACTATTCAAAATCAAACAAATTATTCAATAACTGAGATATCAATTTCCGATAGTTTTATTTTTATCTATTTTGATTTTAAGCAACACAATCATTAACTTTTGAATTTAAAATTGAGAAACTATTCTCCTAATTTTTTATTGTCTTGTATGTATTCTGGATGCATTTGATTCAATACTGTTTAATTACAAATGTTTTAAACCGAAAATTGTCTTTCAATATGATATTGTACGATTTTGAATAATCTCAAGAGCTAGACAATATTTTACGTTTAAAAGTAAAAGCAAATAATTTAGTATATTTAATTCTAAAATTTATAAATTTAAAACGGACCAAAATTTGAAAAAAACATTTCAGAACATTCAAAATTTTAGAACATTAAACTGTAGTTTCGAGGCCTCAAAAATTAAACTGTTTTATAATTGCTCATTAAAAATTAAATTTTTGAATTGAAATGAGAGAAATTTTAAAAAAGGTACATATTTTTAATTAATATCATATCATATATCAAGTACGAAAAAATTTGATTTCTGTCCCAAAAAAATTTTCCGTCATTTTCACCGTTGAAAATTAAAGAGTTTTAAATACTGCACCTTTAAAGTTTATTGTTGTAAAAACGTTGAAAATGATATGCTTTCTAATCAAAAACATTCAAAATCAATTACTTCAAACTAGAAGCGTTAAAAATTAAACAATCCAAAAATTATATTTTTGTGAAGAAAAAATCACCTGTTCTCAAAAATGGTTCAACCCACATAAAACTGATAGGATGCCTTTCTTATACAGGTAGAAAAATTAAAAACATATTGGAAAAAGATGCAGTTTTCCTGAAAATCTTTTTGATTTTTTCATACAAATTTTGAAAACGTGAAAAAAAGATTTCCCTGGAAAACCCCACTTATTTATTTTTTTCAAATGTCTTTAAAAAGTGTCTGCTAAGATAAGAAAGGTATTCTATCAATCTTCGGCGGGCTAAATGATTTTTCAGGCCAAGAGAATTTATTTTCCTACAAATATAATTTTTCACTTTTTCTCACGAGGTTGAAAAGTGTGACATTGACACTATTTATTATTATTATACTATGACGCCACATTTCTTTTGGGGTAAGCGTAACTCACTCGGTTCTAGCCTCGTTATACTGCCGATGATCAACGAATTGATACAAAAAAAGTAAGTAAATAATATATGTAATAAATAAAATAGTAAAATCAATTTTAGGTCAATCTAGAATTCACACGTTCGTTCCGCAACACAGCTCTGACACAGGTAGTTGATCAGTCTCTCTAGCAATCACCCCAGGTGAGGAGCTTCAAAAAGTCATCAGATGCCATAGATCACACAAAAATACGCAAACTGACTGATAGTCCCATCACATCGTATTACACTCAAGTTCATTTACCTTATTTTGTTTCAATCAAATTATATAATTAAAAAAAAATATTTTTCCTGGAGAAAGAACGTCTTGGACCAGTCAAGAGTGACACACCCAACTTAAGTACCACTGCAGTTTGCATATGGAAATCGAGATACGAAGCATTGAAAAGGAGAGTGCATCGAATGTGTATCGATAATGTGGATTGGTAGGTTGCTTCTAAAGAACGACTCGACCCAGATTCGCAGATAAACATATTACATCAGAAAACAAGAAAAGTACATTCGACAAAGAGTAATCTCTTGATATTTAACTAATTTCACTTCAGAACTTGTTTCGACAATTCGACATATATATATATATATATATATATATATATATATATATCACTTTATCACTTTATATATATATATATATAAAGTGACTTTGATTGATCTGAAGTGATTAAAGAAATTACATAAAAAGAGAAAAGGTTTTTGCATTTTCAACCAAATTTTTGTATCAGTACAATATTTAACATAGGCTGACCAGACGTCCTGATTTTTCATGTCCGAAATCGAAAATTCGCGATTTTTATTGAGCGGACCTAAATTTTGTTCACAATTTCTGAGGGAGCATTCTCACAGTGACGGTTCAATTCAATTTCAAAAATTTGAAATGTGTCAAATTTTACTAATATTTAAGGTGAAATGAAAATATTGAATAGTCTAAAAAATTGGAAGTTCTGAAAATGAGCTATTTTATTAAAAATCAATTTTTATGAAATTTTTTTTCTCTATTGACTAAACAATCTTCCTTGGTTGAAGACTCGTCTTTTTGGTTTGAAAATTCATCTGTTGTGTTAAGAAATTTCATCTGTTTTTGGTTATTTTCTTAGTTGAACGTAGAACTACTTTGTTAAAAAGCTTTGTTGTTGTTGATGATTCATCATTTTAATTCAAACACCTTTTTTTTGGTTGAAAATTTAATTATTTTATTGAAAATTCGTTTTTAATGTGTTGAAGATTTATTTTTTAACTAAAAATTTAACTATTCCATTTTTTGTTGAAAAGTTATCTTTTTAGTTGAAAATTCACGTATTTTGTTTAAAATTAATTTCTTTGGTTAAAAATTTAACTATTTTGTTGAAAATTCGTTTTTTTGTGGTTAAAAATAAATGTTTTAACTGAAAATATGAATAAAAATATTCCATTTGTTGGTAAAAATTCATCATTTTTAGTTGAAAATTGATGTTTTTTGTTGAAAATTCGTCTTTTTTGGTAGAAAATTAATCACAATTGTTGAAAATTTAACTATTTGGCTGAAAATTAATTTTTTCTTTTTGAAGATTCATCATAATAGTTAACTGGCTATTTATTTGGTTGAAAATTGAATTATTTTGTTAATAATTCTTTTTTTTTGTTAAATATTATTTTTTGTAACTAAAAATTTAAATACCCCGTGTTTGCTTGATAATTTATCTTCTTTAGTAGAAGATTCATGTATTTTGTTAATATTTAGTCTTTTTTGGTATAAATATAATCTTCTTGGTAAAAAAATCATTTTTTTGGTTGCTAATTTATATCTTTGGTGAAAAATTTAACTATTTTGTTGAAAATTCAACCTTTTTGGTTGAAAATGAATCTTATGATGGTTGAAAATTTATCTTTTTCGTTGAATATTTATTTCTTTGATTGAAAATTTAACCGAAAAGAAAAATTTATAACGGACAGGGAAAATAAAAGATTGGTCAGAGAAATGTTAAATGGTATGAGGGGTGGAGAAAATTAGAGGTTAAAGGGGTGAGAAGTGGGATAATGTCCTGATTTTTCGATAAAGCCACCTGGCGAGTTGAATTTTCTACCTACAAAGACGATTTGCTTATACGACAGTTGAATTTTTAATGCAAAAGGACAAATTTTGAAAAAAATAGTTCAATTTTCAACAACCAATTTGAAGTTTCAATTTAAATGATGAATCTTTATCGAAAAAAAATTACTATTAAATTAACAAAGAAGTTCAACTGTCAACCAAGTAGTTGAATTTTCAACCAAAAATATGAATTTTCAACAAAAAAGTTCATTTTCAACCAAACAGTTGTATTTTAAACTAAAAACAATTGATTATTTTGAACAAAAACTGGAAAAATTAAATTTACAGATGAGAAAATTGAATTTAAAAAGAAAAAAACAACGAATTTACAACAAAATCTTCCGACTAAGGAGATGGATCTTCAACTAATAAAATGAATTTTTAAGAAATTAGTTCAATTTTGAACCAAGCAGTTGACTCTTCAATCAAGAAGATTATTTTTCTACCAATACAGACGAATTTACAACCGAGTTTACAAGAGGCTACATCAATTTTCAACAAAATTGTTGAATTTTCAACTAAAAACGATCAATTTCCAACAGATAATGGAATCGTTAAATTTTCAGTTGAAAAATTAATATTGAACCAAACAAAAAAAAATTTCAACAAAATAGCATTTTTAACTAAGCGACATAAATTCCAAAACAAAAATATAATGGTAGACTTTGCAAACAAAAAAATGAGTTTTCAACGAAACAGTTGAATTTTCAACTAAAATGATAAATCTTCAACAGAGAAATAAAAAATCATCAACAAAGAAGATGAGTGTTCAATAATGAATTTCTACTTTAAACCAAGTAGTTGAATTTTCGATCAAAAAACATTAATTATGTAATAATTGATGTTTCAACCAAAAAAATATTTTATTTTGAATGAAAAACCGTCAATGTTTACTAAAAAAATGAATTTTTAACAAAAATAACAGAATTTTCAACCCAAAAAGACGAAGTTTCAAGAAAATAGTTGTGTTTTTAAGCCAAACAGTTTACATTTACACGAAAAACTATCAGTTTATAATAAATAAGTAGAACAGTAAAATACGCAGTCAACAAATTAATTGTCATAAAAAAAAAACAACTAATTTAAAAAAAAAGAGTTAAATTTTAAACCAAAGAGATTCATCTGTAACTAATAAAATGAATTTTTAAAAAAGTAGTTTAACTATCATCCAATCAGTCACATTTTCAATCAAGAGAATTAATTTTCTACTAAAAAGTATGAATTTGCAACAAAAGACATGAATTTTTAACTAAATTGTTAAATTTCAAATTAAAAACGATCAATTTTTAACTAATAATGGAACAGTTTAATTTGCAGTTAAAAGACTATTTTTCATTAAAAAAAACAACTAATTTTTAACAAAATAGTACAATCTTCAGCCAAATTAGTAGAATTTTTAACCAAAGAATTAACTTTTAGACAGAAAAAGTGGGATTTTTGTGTTGGGTTCTAATAATTCAGTTCGAATTCTTTAACAATGGGATCAACAGTGTCAAGTCTTTATTTAGATGCCTTAGTTGTAAAATAAAATCCTTAACTTTCATTTTTTTAAGCATTTCAAAAAATTATTATTTACATTTATATTTTCCATCTCACAAAACCTGTTACTCCCCGCTACCCTCCTGGCAGCGTGACGCATTTTTTGAACGGCACCTTATCATACAAAAAATATCTTTTCCTCTTTGTATGCCTAAAGCTCAAAAGATGTATCACATTTTGTTGAAGAGCACAAACTTCGTTACAACGATAGCGATCCTTAAAGCACATAAGCAAAGTCTCGTTTCCTTCTTCCGCAAATCCCAAAAGCAAAGATTTGCCTATTTTTCCTCCAATTTTCATGCTTCAGTATCACCTAAATAACAAAATGACCAAACAAGCGAAACACCCTTCATCTCTGGAGAAAAAGCAAACGAAAGTCTTTCGAAGATCCTATCAGCGTGGGGCATAGTCAGAGATTTCTTCAGTTCTATTTCCTTTTCATGCGTTTATCGTCTACTGTCGTATCTGGAGGAGTTCCACAAATATTATCCTTTCCACTCGGCCAAATATGGGTAAATTCTTTTTCGGCATGATGGAAACGACCGCATCAGAGAGCTACGAAGTCGTCCAAGCAGAAAGGAAGGGACTTTTAAAAACGAGGTTTCCCTTTCATGTTTGTCGCCCCCTGCCGGGCCGGTCGTCAAAATTCCTAATCCGTAATTGCATAAACGTTATCCCGTTTGAGCCGGGCAAATAAGGGCAAAATCGCTGATATTCCTTGGCCAGAAACTAGAATTGTGTATAGTCGCAGGAAATGGCTATGATGGACCTAATCGTATGGAAAAAAACGACCTGGTGGAACCATTTTCCTTTTATCTGCGACCCTTTATGTGTTCGTTAAATTCCCAAAATTATTGGATTTATTACAGGGAGTGCAAGGCTATTATATTTTTTCATGCCATTCACTTTATTTGTATTCTTTCCTCAAAAATGTTTGGCAATCTGTATAATAAATTTCTTTTTCACGAATTCATGCTGATTATGCAACTTTTTCTTATGTTTTCTCTCAGAGGAATTATTCTTTTTTCAGGGGTTTTCAGAGAAAATTGGCAAAACGTATTTTTACAATTTGAGAAAAAAATTTTCTACGAAGTTTGAATTTTGTGGTTTTTTTTTCAAAAACACCCACATTTTTTTCTTTAACCTCTATAACTTTTGTCGATCTCCTCAGAAGCAACACTTATATTTTTAGTTACATTTGAGAATAAATACTATTTTCGGGAATTCGAATATTTGGAAATTTACTATATTCGGGAATTTTAAACTTCTTCGGCAGTTCACTGTTTTCGGAAGTTTGAAAATTCGGCCTTCAAAACTTCAGGAACAAACATTTCTGGTAGTTTTGTTTTTATTCGATAATTTGAAATTTCGGAAATTATCATTTTTCGGAAAATTTCTCTGCCGGTAATTATTTTTTCGGTAGTTTTCCACATTCGGGATTTCAAAACGTTTAATTAGGACAGCATACAATTTTATTTTATTCAGCAATAGGGATCATCCACATATTACGTGACGCTATTGTCATTGATTTTTGAGTCCACCCTTCATCTCGTGATAATTTTTGACATTTCAGAGACCCCCCCCCCCTCTCAAAAAGTCATATGAAACTGAAGCTGAACCCCCAATTTTCAAATACAAAATATAAATGTATAGTTTTATATAACTATCAATCAAAAAATGTATAATGAGTTAGAACTAATTGACACTTAGAATGAGGGGCGGTCTATAAATTCTTTACCCATTTTTTAAGGAATTCCTATTTTTTCCAAAGCTCATCTCGCAGTCAGTTCATTTACGTGAGGTGCCAATCAAGTTCATCAAGATTACGAAGAGGGTCGCTATAAAAGTTCCGACTCCGTATTCTGTCCAGGTATTTTGGAAATTCTTCATTTCCATTCCTTATAAAATATCTTGTTGCAGAATTGATAACATTCTACAAATTCAGTCTATGATATTAAATTTTTTATTTAATGGTACGGAATAATTTTAGTAAAGAAATGTTTTTCTAGCAATCTAATTAATACCTAAATTAATTTTGCATTAGTAATAAGTTGTGTAAGATAAACAAAAATTTTGAGCTGAATACGAAGGGGACAACTATCTGGTAATCAGTGCCGGCTAGAGATGCATTCGGGCAAGACGAGACAAGATAACATCGATTTCAGGAACTATCCCGACTGACGATAGCGATCCCGTATCTCGCGATTTTAGTCGAGAATCTTGAACACGAGCAAGATCGAGTAAGATTCTCGACAACGTTTACAATTTCACATTTCGCGTGAACATGAAAAATAATTATTAAAATGTGAAAGATCGGGAAATATCGCTCGACGGCACACAGTGGACCTTTTTTGAAATTCTGTCTCAAAATCGTCGAACTTTGAATCGGAATGACCTAGAGGGATATTTTTTTTTTCAAATAAAAAAAACCTTTCTGAATATAGAAAAATTATAGAGAAAGTCAAAAAAAATTGTGACTTTGAAAATCTGTGTTGAAGATGGAATTTTTGGCAAAAAAAATCGTTTATTGAATACCAAAAACGCTTTGACTTTACATTTCATGCGCTATACATGTTTATATATGTAGATTTTTGCATGCCCAATCCGAAACTGACATGTAAATCGTTGTAAGACAAAATCAAAAATGGCGGAGCCAATATGGCAGACTAAAATTGTAAAACAGAACCGATTTGACTGAAGTAGCAAATTTTAGTCAAATCGGTTTCCTTCTACAATTTTGGTCCGCCATATTGGATCCGCCATTTAGAATTTGTTTATTTTGACCCTGGATTTGAAATCAGCGACCCGAAAACCCCCCGAGCAGCATACTTTAGTCAAATCGCTTTCTTTTACAATGTTGGTCCGCCATATTGGATCCGCCAATCTTAATTTTTTAATTTTGACCCTGGATTTAAAATAAGTGACCCGAAAACCCCCCGAGTAGCATTCTTTAGTCAAATTGGTTTCTTTTACAATTTTGGTCCGCCATATTGGATCCGACATTTTGATTTTTTGAATTTTGACCTTGGATTTGTAATCAGCGACCTGAAAAACCACCTTGTAGCAAATTTTAGTCAAAACAGTTTCCTTCTACAATTTTGGTCCGCCATATTGGATCCGACATTTTTAATTTTTTAATTTTGACCCTGGATTTAAAATCAGCGACCCGAAAACCCTCCGAGTAGCATTCTTTAGTCAAATCGCTTTCTTTTACAATGTTGGCCCGCCATATTGGATCCGCCAATCTTAATTTTTTAATTTTGACCCTGGATTTAAAATCAGCGACCCGAAAACCCCCCGAGTAGCATTCTTTAGTCAAATCTGTTTCTTTTACAATTTTGGTCCGCCATATTGGATCCGCCATTTTGACTTTTTGAATTTTGACCTTGGATTTGTAATCAGCGACCTGAAAAATCACCTTGTAGCAAATTTTAGTCAAAACGGTTTCGTTTTACAATTGTAGTCTGCCATATTGGCTCCGTCATTTTGGATTTCGTCTAACAACGATTTATATGTCAGATTCGGATTGGGCATGCAAAAATCTATATAAAAAAATGTATAGCACATAAAATGTAAAATCTAAGCGTTTTTGGCATTCAATAAACGATTTTTTTTGCCAAAAATTCCATCTTCAACACAGATTTTCAAGGTCACAATTTTTTTGTTGACTTTCTCTATAATTTTTCTATATTCGGAAAGGTTTTTTCTTTAATTTAGAAAAAAAAATATATCTCTCTAGGTCATTCCGATCCAAAGTTCTACGATTTTGAGACAGAATTTCAAAAAAGGTCCACTGTGCGGCATCACTACCTGTTTTCAACAACTTCCCCTTTTTATCGTTCTTTCACTTAAATTCGAACCGACCTAATAGAACCAAATAAGAAAATCCACCAATCATGGTTAAAAGTTAATTTTTCTTGCTTGAAAATTCTACCATTATATTATTTTGGAATTCATCCCGCTTGGATATAAATTCGACTTTTTGGTTGAAAATTAAATTATTTTGTTGAAAATGAAATTATTTTGTCAAAACGTGATCGTTTTCGTCCAAAACTTAACTGCTTGGTTGGAAGTTAAAATAGTTTTTTGAAACCTAATTTTGTTTAAGAAAGATTCATCTTGTTCGTTAAAAATTGAACTATTTTGTTGAAAACTTGTTTCATTTTTGGATTAATATTCATTTTTTAGGCTGAAAATTTAACTATTCCATTTTTGGTTAAAAATTCCAATACTTGGTTAAAAATTTTGGTATTTTTTTCATAAATAATTTTTTTGTGTAGAAAATTATTCTTCTTAGTTGAAAAATCAACTTTTTGATTGAAAATTAAACTCTTTGGTTGAATTTTGAACTCTTTTCTTGAAAATTCCTTTTTTTTTTTTAAATTACATTTTTAAATTACATTGATCTTTTCTGGTTAAAAATCATGTATTTTTTTATAAATGCATCCTTTCTGGTAGAAAATTATTAATCTTTCTGTTTGAAAACTTTTTTTTTTGTTAAAAATGCAACTGCTTGATTAAGAACTATCTATTTTCGTTGAGTTTTATTAAAAAAAAAACTATTTTATTAAAAATTCGTCCTTTTTGGTTAAATTCAACTATTTTTGATTTAAAATTGAAAAAAATGTTTTTTAGTTGAAATATCAACTACATATTACACTTTTCATTGAGAATTTATCTTTTTTTTGTTAAAAACTCACTACTTGGTGAAAAATTGAACAACTTTGTGAAAAAATGAATTTTTTGGCTAGAAATTCATCAATTTTATATATTTATATATTTTCACGTTGAAAATTTAACTGTTTTGTTGAAAATTTGTCTTTTTGGCTTAAAAATTCAATAATTTGGTGGAAAATTAAACTATTTGATTTCTGACGTTCAAAATTCAACTACTGTGGTGAAAACTTAAAACTATTTATTGAAAAATTTAACTATTTTGTTGGTAATTTTTTTTTTTCGTGTGAAATTAATTTTTTTATCCGAAAATTAATTTGTTTATCTGAAAATTCTATTTTTGATAGCAAATTTTCCTTCATAAGTTGGAAGATAAACTATTTGTTAGAAAATTGATTCATTTTGTTGAAAATTAGTCTATTTGGTTAGAAAATTAATCTTGCTTTATGAAAATTCATTTTTTCGGTTGAGGATAAACCTATTTTGTTAAAAATTTTGCAGTTGAAAATTATTCTTTTTCAACTGAAAATTTGACCATTTCCTTTCTGGTTGTAAACTTCTATTTTTTAGTTGAAAAATTAAAAACTTGGTTAAAAATACATGTATTTGATTGAAAATTCGTCTTTTGGTAGAAAATTAATCTTTTTGGTTTTGGTTGAAAATTCATCTGTATAGGTTAAAAATTCAGCTATTTTAAAAAAATTCAAATATTTTTTTGAGTGGATAATGTTGTTGAAACATGTAACTATTTTGTTAAACTCATATTTTTTTGTCGAAATTCAACTTTTTTTGTTGAAAATTTGTATTTTTTAATATGAAGGGACCATCTGTAAATTATACGTAACAGCTTTTAAACTGTTATGTAATATTTTTAACAAATCAACCTTATAACAAATTCATGTACCTATCAAAAATTCTGGTATATAACATTAAAATTTAGTAACTTTATGATAAAAGGTTGCAATAATGATATAAAGACTTCATATCTGTACAGTAAGATTAGTATTTGTATTTCCTTTTCATTATTTTGAAAAAAAATATTTATAGAAAAGAAGTTTTTACACGATTTTTGAAATTACTACTATCCACAAAATCATTCGAGATTTTTTATGTTAATCGAGTCAAGCTAAGATATTTAAAAAGAAATTTCAAGGGGTTTCAGAGTATTTTCAAGATTTCCGAATATTTTAAAGGATGTTCAAGGAATTTCAAAGGATTTCACGAGATATTATAAGTGTTTTTGATTTCAGTAATTTTGAAGAACATAACGCTCTCAATAACATATACATACTATATAATGAATTTTTCAGGATCGCAAAGGGTTTCACAGAACTTCAAAAATTTACATGGATTTTAATTATATGATAATGAAATTCAACAGAATTTATTCCTAAGAATTAAAGGATTTCAAAGAATTTAAAAGATTTGAACAGATTTTCAAAAAATCAAGGTATTTCCAAAGATTTAAATTTTTTTAAAGATTTCAGGATACTTCAAATTTAATAGATTAGAAGGGATTTAAATACATTTTAAGAAATTTCAATGAATTTTAGGGAATTTTAAAAGATTTCAAATAATTCAAAATATTTTAGGGAATTTTAAAGGATTCCAAGGAACTTTCAAGAGATTAAACCAATTTTAAAAAATTTCATGGAATTTGATTAGATTTTATTTAACTTCATGCGATTTCGAGGGATTTTATAATATTTTAATGATATTTCAAAGAATTTTTTCACAAGAATTGAGGGTTTTTAAAGGATTTAAAAGGATTTAGGAGATTTTTAAATATTTCAAGGTATTTCCAAAGATTATAAGAATTTTAAATGATTTTAGGATATTCGAAAGAAATATTAATAAGTAAAAAGTTTCGATTTTCGGAATTGTCGTTAAAAATGCAAACTTGAGTGATTAAAGAAAATTATGTAATCTTGTTTTATATCACATGTTATTAACATTTATTATGATTCCAATCGTTCTATAAAAGGTTTGCGGCTTATATTTTAGGTCCCGCTTAGCTTGTCCAGAAATCTAAAAAAATGCAGAACCAATATTTAATATTGAAAGATATGTACTAGTAATTAAAAAAATCGTCAGATATTAACTTTTTGATAAATATTTTTCTCTACCAGATGATACCTTTTTTATACGTTTCAATTTTCGAGGAGTGTCTAGTTCCTTTGTTGCATGTTCCATAGTGTTTTAATTTTCTTTCTTTGCATTTTAATAGCTCCTGATTATTCGGTAATTCCTGTGTCTCGAGTGATGAGTAACTAAATTGTATTTTGATTTGTATTTATATGTATTATAGAAAAGTCCCTAGGGCGATAAATGTGTTACGTAATTTATGGATGGCCCTTGATTGATAATTGAAATTTTTCAGTTACCTATCTCCTATGTTACTCTAACATAGTAATATCATCAGTTATAAGGCAGAGAATAAATATTACATGTTACATTCAATCATAACATAAAATTTAATGAGATAATTAATGGCAGCCACGAATTATTTGGAATTCCATTGCCTAATAATTGCATAACTAATACGCAATGCACAGGTAATGTGCACCAGCTTTCAAAACCATTAGGTGTGGAATGGTGATTACCATTGTAATTTATCACTCTGGTACAAGATTATGAATCGTTTAACCATGTAACTGTCAACTGTAGTTTGGTTTACAAACCACGAAAATTAATTATTAATCACGATTACTTCTCTGCTGTGGTTTATTAACAAAATGGAAAGTAGGCAATAATTTATTATATTTTATTTGAGAAGTAAGCGGACGTAACATGATAAATCCATCCGAAATAATGTCTTCATAATTAGACAAATGCTGTATCTCAAAAACATATCAGAGATAGAAGGAAAATTCAAATAGGATCATAAAGAGGAAACCATCTAACTGGTTAACCAGTATTATCAAATTATTGAGCATATCAGCATGAATTTATGTATTTTTTATATCATATTGTACACTTAAGTACAAAAAATGAATAAATTTTGATATATTTTCAAGGTTATACAATTTTTAAAGTGAGATTTGAATAGGATAGAACTTCTTTAACCAAGGATCAATAATCATATTTCTCAAGTCCTGAAAATGCTGAATTTATGCATAACTAATTTTTAGTTTAGTTTACAAACCACAAAAAATAATAATTATTGACGATTACTTCTCTGCTGTGGTTGACTGACAAAGTGGAAAGTAGGCAATAATTCATTAGGTTTTATTTGAGGAGTAATAAGAGAACACAACATGATAAATTCATCCGAGATGATTCCTCAATAATAAGACAAATGTTGTTCCTAAGAAACATCAGAGATAGAAGAAAATTCAAATAGGATCATAAAAAGGAAACCATCTAACTGGTTATCCAATATTATTAAATTATTGAATCTATTGGCTTGGATTAATGTAGTTTTGGTAGCATATTATACACTCAGAACAAAATAAACAAATTTTAATTTATATGTTTTCAAGGTTATACAATTTTTAAAGCGCAATTTCAATAGGATAGAATTTTTTGTTAACCAGGGATCAATAATCAGATTTCCTATAGATCCTCAAAATGCTAAATCCATGCATAACCAATTTTTTTTCAAAGAATTAAATAATCATGTTGTGTTCGCCTAATCCTTATTTCACATAAGAAGCAAAAGAATTGATTATCTATTGTCAAATAGGTCAAAAGTATCTTGGGAAAGCGTCTAATTTTTTATATAAAAAATCTCCAAATAGATAAGAAAAAATAATTAGGAATTTAGAACTATAACCATAATTTAAACAAATGTATTATTTTAAACTGCACATACTAGAGCACATAATAGAGTATATAGTGTACAATAGAGATTGGCATAAACAATAATTTAACTTATAATAACAATTAATTATAACCATATTGCCTAATGTAATTCTATAACACTTATAGCCAGGGACATATAAAAAGTGAACCGATTACTTTAGGTGGGAACCGATTTAAATTCTCACAGAAATGTAAAGTGCTGTATGCAGATTCGAAAGGTAAACATTGGCAATATAGTATTCATAAGTGCTAAATGTTCACTTGTGTACCACAAGAAGTACGTTCAGGAACGTCAGTATTTATTAGCACCCCCCGTATGTATATTAGGGTGGTCTTAACTAGGGATTTATTTTTTTCTCAAATGGTTTTCTCTACAAAGTGTTTCTTTTGGTGTCGAAATGACTGATTTTTGGCAGAAAAAAAAAATATTCAGGGGGCACCAAGCCAGTTTCAAAAATGAAATTCTCATTTTATTTAAATTGCTGCCAATATATAATATTTATTTACTTCGACAGGTATACTATGTACAGGCCTCGGACTCACTTCAGAGATCGAAATGGTGTGAATTGTGTCACAAATTCTAAAAAATATTATCAAAATAGTGTTGAAAATTCAAAATTTCGGATAAAATTTTTTTTCTTTATTGACTGCAAAACCTTTCTTTGTTAAAAATTCGTCTTTTTTTATTTGAAGATTCATTTTTTTTTGGTAGAGAGTTTGGATGAAAATGAATATCCTTTGGTTGAGGATTCACCTAGTTTGTTGGAAATTTGTCCTTTTTGGTGCTACTTAACCGTTTTTCATTCAAAATGAAAATCTTTTTTTTATATATTATTGATCACAACAGTTCGAAAATATTATTCTGACTTTTTCGATCGAAACATCTCTCCATGAATCTATAATTATAGATATAGATAGATTATTTATTAATTTCTTTTTTCTTTTTCTTTATAAGATAAATGTCAAACATTAGGAAAATAATTAAATTATTGCTCCGGCACTGTGTCTTGCTCACAGGTAGATCGCCCTTCACCTGATGATAGTATGATTCGTAAATCCGTCCACATGTGTGAGAGTAGGTGTATGCCTCTCGTATCTCACAGATGTCCAACCTCTACATCGGGTTGATTAACGAGCATAGATTCATGGGAGGGTTCTTGTCTTCTCTGTACTGAATACTCAATATAATCTCTCTTATATGGTCACAGTTCATTAAAGACTTTGAGCAAACCCTTCACTATGGATTTCAAGACATTACGAATGCTATAACAAAATGATGATTTTATAGTTTTTCAATTTAGAACATGGAAGGACTTTATCTCAAACTAGAATTTCCAAAGTTTTTGTATAATTTATAAAAAATAATGGAGAGAAAACTATCGAAAATCATAACTATTCATTGAATTCCAGGGGGAATTTACTTGTCAAAAACCAGTATGGAATAATCCCTATCACTCCGTATTACGCATTATTACGCCTTATCACTAATTGACTACACTCCAAGTCCCATATAACCACAGTTTCGGGGGTTGCCTCGCACTGGCCTTGTGGCTAAATCGGTACCCTCGAAACGTAAACAGTCAGGGCCGCCTAAACCGTTTCCATAATATTGCGCAATATTCTCGACTGAGTACCCGCCCACAGCGCCCTTCCACTACGATGCTGGTGTTTTTCAAGCAAGATTCGCAACCGTCTCTCGCCATGCCCACTGAGAAACTGCGTGGGCTAGCAGTTCTAGAAATTGGTAAACCGGACGGGCTTCTATCGGACTTGGAGTGTATATTATACTCATTGCACTGGAAATCTCATTTGAGTGCGGTTTCGGTTCTATTCCTAAATAGCCTTCACTTAAATCGAAAACAACATTCGCTCGCTCCGAAAGTAAACAGGCAGGGCCACGTAAATAATTTTTATTGGATTTTGAAGCATGACGCAACCTGATGCAACTAATTCTCTGAGAGTGCGGCCCTTATGCTGTTTGTCACGCTTGACTGAGCACCGCCTCTCGTTCGGCCCACGGTTCCTCTCATCACGAAAGCGCCGAGGCCGAAATTCTAGGAACGACTTAAATAGGAGTTACCTAAATGGGATTCCAAGTGTATACATTATTATTATATTAGTATCGGAGCAATATTATTCACTAAAACAGTGGAATAGGCTAATATTAGTGGAAGAAATTTTTCGAATTTTATCATTTATAATTATAATTGAACAAACAATTTTTATTGTAGCATCAGTTGAAGTACAATTTAAACCACAACTAAACTCAAATAACTCAAGTCGAAGTCAAAAGTCGAGGATCCTCACTTCTTTTGATTACAACTCGCTCAAAACAATCTCTGAATTGTTTAATAAAGAACACCTCAAAGCTTAAAGTCTTCCGAATTCAACGATATGATCACTTTTGTCCTAAAAAATTGTTGTCAATAGTTAGAGGGCAAAACGTCCAAAAAACAGGGGTTTTCGGCCTCCTTTTTCAAGCGTCGACTTTCCCCTGTTACCAGAAAGCGGTCACACTTGTAAATATTCTTTCAAATTTTGTCAATGCAATACATTTCTCCAAATTCGGAAATATCCAATAATTTAATTTTTACGGAAAATTATTTGCAAGTACTTTTATCTTGAGAACGAATGAAGATAGAAAGCCGTTCAATAGCTAAAAATGTGCAGTTTTGTGATGCGAGTGCAGTGAAATAATTGTCAAGTGGTAGAAAAAAGTACCCTTTCGATGAGAATAGGAACTCTGTTGTCACATCTATTCTGGGGAGCCGGCTTGCTACTGTAGTAGCTTCTGGAGAAATGTTAATTTCTCCCATTTATATATACTTTTTATTAATAACAATAATATTTGGTTCATTTCCGCTAAATTTTTTTCTTACAATATCCAGGTAGATGTAAAAACATTTGCGGGTAAAAACATTTACAATTTCGTATTTATTTACTTAATCGTTTATAATACTTGGTAATTTTATTATTAGCTCGAAATCTTAATTAAATATCATTATTAGCTAAAAATCTTGATTAATTTTTATTAATAACTTGCTTCCGACAGAACTTAATGAAAAAAAAGGAAATGACCACGAATAAACGTTCCTTTCGAACAAATTACAAATCTAATACAAAATATAAGGTATTTTGGGAAAGAAATCAGTGTTTTCAACATTTGCGCATTATACTGAAGTATTTGTTTATATAAATTGTTTATAAAAATTAACTTGTACATTCAATTGATTATTTTTTTTAAGTATATATGCATTCATTCTGTTCAATGCTGAGTTTTTTAAAGCAATTTAAAAAAAAAGTAAATATGAAACGCTCTAAGTTCCTTAGATTTTGAGTCGAAATATACTGCTTTTTCAGTAAAATAGTGAAATAGTGGAATTTTTAACCAAGAAGGGTTTTATACTGAAAGAGATATATTTTTACCTAAAAAGACGACTTTAACAACACAATTAAATTTTCAACAAAATATAAAAATAATTAAACTAATCCATTTTGAATCAGGAAGATTAATTTTCTACCAAATGTCCAAAAGACTAATTTTCAACAAAATATGTACACGAACTCTCAATTATGTAGTTGAATTTTCATCTAAAAAAAATAAGTTTTTAACCAACAAGAGAATAGTTTAATTTTCAGTTAAAAAACTAACTTCCAACAGCAATAAAACGAATTACCAACCAGCATATTTATTTATACATATATTTATTATTTATGTTTTTTAAGTATATTTTTAGAATTATCATCAGCGGCGAGTTTGTTCAAGCAATTCTCTTTTACATCAAAAATCGTATTTTTCATATTGAAAATTTTGTCACAATATTTTTTTACATATTGTTGCACAAAACCTTGAATTTAAAAAACGAGACGTTTGAGGATCTTGAAAAAAACGAAAATGCTACTCGCTCTTACGCGTTATTACGCATTATCACGCGTGACATGTACGGAGTAATATGCGAGTGAATACCCTCTTGATTTAATTATTTCCACCAAAAATCAATTCATTTAAACAATTATTCACCTGCTTCTAATGTTTTTGAGAAACATTTTCGAAATTTGTTTTTCACGCTTCTCACTGAAGAGTAGGTAATTGCTACTTCCTTTTGCATAATTATTAAGTGTCACTGATGGACTCCAAACTCTAATGATTTCAATGGGGTGAAATAGCGAAAATTATTCGAGCTATTGGAAAAAATGATCGAAACGAGATTTATTAATACTTTCGGATCTCGGCGAGTACAAAAAAGCTGGTACAAAACATCTCTTGCCAAACCTAACCCAATAAAGGTCACAGTGTTAGTATTATTTATGAATGTTCCGTGAAGTTGGTATAATAAGTGTCAATGTAACCTACTTTTTCTGACCACATCTTCAGAAACGCACCGAATAACGAAAAGTTCTTTAATAATTGCGTAAATACAAAATGGAATGTCTTCGGTATCAAACATATTGGTAATTAGGTTCCAAACCTTAATTACAATGTAAATTAAAACTGTTTACATAAGATATTAATATTTTGATGTCCTTATAATATCTCGAAAAAAATTTATCCAGTTATGCTAAATGTTGTGCCGAATATAATAATCAAAAACTTTAAGAATTTTTTTGCACATATTCTATTAAATTCGGAAGGCCTTTAAAGTGACTTACTATTGTATAATTTTCCCTATACTTCTCATGGTATTACTAAACGGAAAAAGAAAATTCTGTACGAAATTTCGGAATCAGACCAATTCCATCACCAGACAGCCTTTAGAACATAAAGAATAATGAAGTAAAACCCAGGAAGTTTAATGAGAAATTGGCATAAAAACATCCTTGATAGTTCATGTAGGACTTTTTTATTATTATACCATTAAGCCATTTCCCTTTCGGGGTAGGCGTGACCTGCTCGGTTGGAGAATAGTAGTGTGCATATGGGTATATAGGTATAAGGTAGGTAGGTATATAGGTATGAGGTAGATAGGTATATAAGTTTAGAATAGAAAAAACATGGCCTTGGGTGCTCACAGGATAAAAAAGATTATAAATTTGAATCAGTGTAGAAATGTAAGAATCCAGTTGAATTGCTATTGGTTGTTGTGAGGAAAACGAAATTCTTTTTTCGCAGTAGCTCTTCTAAGATCATCAAATTATATCATCATCAAAAAAGAATTCCTCCTGGAGTTCAGATTATACAACCTTCTTCCTGGCAACATAATCAATAGCACTTCCTCAAATGTCTACAGTAATTCATATTCAGACACATTTTTATCCTATGATCACCCAAGACCATGTGTTTTTTTTATTCTAAAGAAGTCCTACGTAAACTATCAACGATGTTTTTATGACAATTTCTCACCAAACTTCTTGGGCTTTCCTTTACTCGTCTATATGTTTTTATGGCAGTCTGATGAGGGCATCGGTGTGATTCCGAAATGACTTAACGAATTTTTAAATACGATTATGTCTGGATGAAGTCGAAACAAAAAGGTTCTTCTAGTAATACCATTCTTCTTTCCCGGACATAATATAAAACAATATTTACCATCCCAAATTTCTCTTTATATATTATATATTCCATTTTAATTTCCAGTCCAGTCCAAATAATATCTTCCCAAAAATTTCTTCAAATGTAGTCTCAAATCTGAACATTTTGATTTTGTAAATTTAAAAGACAACTGTTGAAGCAGAAAAACGTTTGATAAAAAGATTGAAATAAAGACAGCATGTGATTATCAAATAGTTAATTTCGACATTTCAGTTCTTTATCTGAATTCTCTTTAGTGCAGAACCAGTTTGTGTACTGTTTGAGAGAACTTGGCTAATATTTATCTGCAAAATTGCAGTTATACACTAGAGTTATAATTGTAATTTAAAGAACACTAATTGCACATATGCGATATGTAATGCACAATTAAGTTAAAAGCACCAATCCAAAGGCAGGTAGCTTTGACTCGGTGACTCTAATGCATTAGAGTTTTATAATCTCTTTTTAATAATACTAATATAAATAAATATTAACAGCTGTAATAAGATATTTAAAATAGAGTACCTGAAAACTTTACTTACAATTCGTTACTACCCTTTAGTGAAAAACGTAATCTTCGAAAAACTTGAACGAAAAAAATTGTATACAGGCTCATAGATTGTGTGAAACATAATCTAAAAATAGATTCCAGTTATGAGTGAAAGTGTAGGAAATGAATAATCAGATTACATCAAATGCTATCATTTTTGGCAAACCTTTGCACTTTGCCGAAACGTAATTCCACGGTTGTGAAAAAATCCTCAATTGCATAAGCGGTATCCCTACCAATATTAACAAAGAGATGACATGTTTATTTCGAATAAAGGTATTAAAATCTGTGATTGCTTACGATGAGTTTGCGTCACTCAAGTGCCATTATTTAATCCACAAGGTAGAAAATTACGTAACAGGTATCATCGTATCTATCAGTATTTGGAAAATAATTGACCATATCGATATAATCATGCTGTTGAGAGACTAGTTCAACAGCATGATTAACTAAAATATTCGGATAAACAACACTTCTTAATTACTTTAGTTTAGGCATAGACGAAGATTTTTTTAAAATATCTTCTAAATTTATTATATGTTTTTTGACGAAAACAGTGGAAATTGGAAAATATTGTTCAAGAAAAAGTTAAAAGAGAGTCGTGTGATAGCGAAAATCTTACACATATTCAATCGACCTCAAACTTTGTATGCATACGTATTTCCGATGATAATACGCAATTTCATTAAAATTAAGTGGCCAAAAAACATAATTTTTTCAAAAACAAGCTTTTATTAAATTATAATGAAAAGAAACAAAATAATTCGCTCTGAAAAGGAAGATTTCAATAATAATTTCATAACAATAAGGTGACTAAAAATGAAAGTGTAGGTCGTAAATATTAAAATTTCTTTCTCATGTAAATCTCATCTTATTATTATAGTATTATTGCAACCCCCATTTCCAGACTAAATTATTTTGTTTCTTTTTAGTATATTCTAATAAAAACTTGTTTTTAAACAAATAATTAAAAAAAAAAATTAATTTTCGGGCCTTCAGTTTCACAAATTCGTTAATAAGAACAGATAGAGTATAGTCTGGATGAGCGGACTCGTCAGCTTTCTAAAATTTTGAATTAAGAATTAACTCGTCGAGCCATGAGTATATTATTCTTCAGAATTTAGTAGCCTTGTTTCACCTGATCTCGAAAATTGTGAAAATAGATAACGCCGTGCAACAGTCTTTTAATAGAACCTGTTATTATTGTTACTTAATTTTAGAGGAAAAGAACATTTTTTTCAATTTTTGACTTAGGACCTAGTTTTTTTGTGTGTACCTAAATTTGACTTATTGCAAAGTCGAAAAATTGCAATTTTTTGTTTTGTTTAATATCAACTTCATTTGCTTTCAAAGTCGAATTTTTTCTTGAAGTGTTAATAATTAGGAAGGACATCTAATTTTAACTATTTTCAAAATAGAAAACATTTGGATTGGAAATTTTTGTTGTTAATAAAAGATGAATGCTTCCCATATTTTTCAAGGTGCATAAAATTTCCGGTAAATTCACGGTTTTCCCGTTTTCACAAGTCACTAGACTCTATACATTTGTTTATTTTTTACAAATCAAATTTGAAATTATTCGATTATGAATGCTTTTGACTTTCAAATGTTTAACCAATAAGTTTTAGCTACAACAGTTTCGTTTTAAGAAAATATTTGCCAAAATAATGTTTGTAAACATTATTTTATAATAGCGCTAAATAATGATTGGTTAAAATTTAATTTAAATTTTTATATTCTGAAAAAATAACGTTAGTGTATTTATTATTATTCAATTAAAACTCATTTTTATTCAACAAAAGTAAATTCTCATATATCAGTTGCAAAATAAGACGAAAAGCAATTAAAATACTTTTATTAGTTTCCTTGTTGGCCCTCAGTTATTCCCTTTTTATCAAATTTTTCGAACAAGTGTAAGAATGGAAAATTTTTTTTTTTTGAACTCTTAACAATATTGTTAAAAGTTCAAATAATTTTTTTTTAATCTAAGGAAATTTTTTTTTCAAGAAGCACAATCCCTTAGCAAATTCACCGAATGACTACTCACTTAACATGTAACTGTCAACAATATTATTGTTTAACAAAATCCAGGCACCCCCACCCAACCAATTTTGGAATAAAAATGGCTGGTATATCCGAGTTTAAGCACAAATGCTCATTTGATTGGACTATTTGAAAAATATTAAAAATCTATCTCATCATTAGACACTGGATAATTTTAAATTGAAGCACTGAGAATCAAACAATTTTAATTTAGTATGCTTCAGGAGCGAACAAATTTCAAAAGATAACTTTAAGGAATCACTTATTTTAAATGAAAAGATTCTTAAAGCATCGAGTAATCTAAAAATTGATGATTGATTAGCCTTTATCTTGGATTTTTCAAAAATGTTGACTTCTGGGATCATAGGCTTTAGAAAACTCAATTGAAAAAGTCTTTGTCACTGAGGTTAGGGATATAATTAAGAACTTCAAAAATGGTAAGGCTGCTGGTGTAGACAGTATTAATGCTGAAATGCCTAAATACGGTGGCCAGTAGATATAGAGATTGGAGAAGTCCCAGATAAATGAAAAAAGCAATTATAGTAAATATATATAAAGGAAGAGGGATAAAAGCAACTACAATATTTACAGAGGGATCAGCTTATTGAGTACCGTAAGTAAAATATATTCGAAAATACTTATTCGTAGGGTAATGAAAATAACAGAAGAAAAGATGACGAAAGTCCAAAGTGGATCACAGAAAAAAGTTTGAGAGTAAGAAAACAACTTTTCTGTGAATTTGTTGACCTAGAAAAAGCGTTTGACAAGGTGGATAGAAGTAAACTTCGGACAGTACTGAAAGAGTACGGAGTCAATGGATGGCTCCTACAAACCATAAAAATAATATATGCAGTGTTACCTGCGAGTGTAAGGGTTGAAGGGAAACTGAGTGACTGGTTCGGTATTATGCAATGCGTTAAACATGGCCCTTTTCGACGAAGAAGATCCCTTACTATTAATTCTGGTTGAAGTATTATGAATTGCTGGGTGATCATTTTCTGGTTGCTGCAATAAGTTTTTTCTGGTAAGTGTAACCAGAATTTCTGAAAAGGATAACCAGAATTTTTACTAAACGGTTTTCTGATAGTTTCGGAATACAGCATTCTAGTTAAAATAATCAGATATTCTGGTCAACTTAACCAGATATTCTGGTAAGCTTAACCAAATATTCTGGTAAACATCGATTTTCGACTATCGAATTTCGATACCTGTCTACCTGTTTTAATGTAGTGTGTGATGCCGGAAGCGTGCTGTTTTATCTCTGAACTCAAAATTCTATTTATTAAAAGTTTCATCAAAATGCGTATACTTTTCCATTTTGAGAAATATAATCACTTCATAAACTGAGCTTTGAAAAAACATTCTATTTGAACTTGAATTATATCGTAATAGAGTGATGTGCGAATTATGCAGAAAACCAAATGCATGTTTATGAATTTTATTTACATTTTCACCGGTTTCTTAAAACTTTCTTTGTGAAATTTTGGATTTTTTAAAATAATAAACGAACTATTTACAATTGTCTATACTTATATAATAAAATGTAATAAAATGATGACACCAAAAATTTCTGGAAACCTACTCAAGATCGCGCAACTTTTGTTACCAGAAATAATAACCAGAATAGTTTTAACGAGAAAAAATCAAACGGAGTTAATTAACCGGTACTTTCTAGTCATGTTAACTAAAATTTCTGATTAAAATAACCAGCAATTTTTTAACCAGATGAGTCTAGTTAAAGATAATTTATAAAAAAAGGAAGCGTGGCAAATGGACTAGTTCAATCAAAGAACGCGTTTGTGTAATAGTTTTATCTTTATTGAAACAATTAGAAGCTATTGCTTAAAGTAAACAATTAGAGCCAAATATAATGGTTCAGTAAAAGAACGTAATTGTCTAACATTTTCAACTTTATTGAAAGTTATTGCTTTGAAAAAAAATCAAACAATTTAATTAAGTGATATTAAGTCATCAACAATAAGTACTGAAACTAGGAAACCAGGAACAGGTCAGACCATGCCGTTTTGACTGTTTGAACTATAGTTTTGGAGAACAGATACTTTATTATACCATTAAGCCATTTCCCTTTCGGGGTAGGCGTGACTTGCTCGGTTGGAGAATAGTAGTGTGCATATGGGTATATAGGTATAAGGTAGGTAGGTATATAGGTATGAGGTAGATAGGTATATAAGTGTTAGGTATATATATTTTAGATTGATCTGGAATTCTCGTGTTATTTATTTAAATGACACGTTTATTCCGCAACACTGCTCCGACCCAGGTTGCTGATCAATCTCTCTAGCGA
>CAKNYM010052364.1:0-51724 GCA_932195095.1 Andricus curvator
ATTATTTCCTTTATCCGTCTTTTTTGGTTCTTCGTTGCCTGGCCTATTATGGCTGATTTTCATTTTTTACATTCTCATTCTAATGAGAAGGTATTGGTTTTATGTAAAATTTGACATAGTCGGTTTTCATCAAATCTCCACGTTTTGAGACCCCCTGAGCCAGAAAAAACGGTTTTTACCAAGGTGTCTGTCTGTCTGTAGTCTGTCTGTCTGTCTGTCTGTCTGTAGCCACGATAACTTTCGAAAAAATGATCAGATTTGATTGAGCTTTGGCACACTTTTTTATGGCCGAAAAATAGAAAACGAGTTCGTTAACCAGCTATTTTGGATGAAAATTCAAAAAGTGAGCACATTTTGAAAATTTTTGAGACCACTTTTTTTGAAAATTTAAAAATTCTATGTATGGTTATTAGTAGTACGCAAAATGACGAACAAAATATTCTAATGACTTTTTGTGATAAAACAAAAATTACTGGAGTTATAGCATTTTCAAAATTCCAAAAAACAAACGAAAATGTACATTTTAAGCCGAAAAACGCACGATATGAAAAAAAGTCAAGAGGAGAAAAACGTTGCTTTTTGAACGCCCTATAATATTTTCATAACAACTTTTTGAATTTTTTGAAAAATAAAAAATTCAAATTTTAATCGCACAAAAAAAATAATCAAAAATTCCATTTTGCTGTGAAACTATGCCAGATACGAGAAAAGATCATTCCACCAAAATTGTGCACCCAAAAAAGATCTACAAATTTCTCATCATTCACTTTTTGATATGACGCGTAGTTTTTGTTTTATTCGTAAAAAACAGCATTGAAAATAGAAAAATCAAATGCACAGAACCGAGCGTGGAACGCAAGGTTCAAATGATTTTCAAATCAAATATCGAGCGCGAAGCGCGAGTGTCTGGATGAGAATGTGTTCCTTAAGGTCGATAGAACCTTGAGTAAATGAAGTTCCTTTTCAGTCTAAAATAAAAACAAATTTAACAATCACTTAATATGTAGAGGTTTTGATAATTTTATAATATTTGCAAACAAACTTTTTCTTTTCATCGAAGTCGAACACGAAGTTGAAAAATCTAGAGCAACCGAGCGTAAAGCGCGATGTAGATACGCCCGAGCGCGTAGCGCGAGGTGAATACATAATCGAGCGCGAAGCGCGAGATCCAACAGTTGCGCGCCCTAGGCGCGCTCAAACTTGCGAGCGCAACATTTTAACGTAAAAGCTCTTGAAGCAAAAAACATAAGCTTTATTCTCTTGAGAGAAAAAAAAGCAAAAATGCCTTTTTTTAAAAAAGTTCAATTTTTTTTGAGTTTCATTTTTGAAGGTCAGATATATATTTTTCAAAAATTGCTTATAATTAATAGAAAGGATGTGAAAAACCCTATCGAAACTCTACTAGATGAAATTTTTTTATTATTAGCATTAGAATAATTAAAAATCGACAGAAACGACGATATCCACGAAAATACCAAAAATGTTACCCCCTCCTCCTTGGTAAATAACTGTCCAATTGACGAAAAAAATGTCCCATAAATTACTATCGCCCCCCCCCCCCCCAACCTCAAACGCGATACACTATACCCAGGGCCGGATTATTCATTAGGCAGAGTAGGCAACTGCCTAGGGGCCCCGCATCGACTAGGGGCCCGTGCACGCTCTAAGAAAAAAAAATCGTTTTATCGGATGAAAAGTTTTTCTGAAAATTTGTATAGAATTCCTCGACAACAATATCAGTATTTTTTTCGACGCATGTCAATTGGAGAAATACTCCATTCATACAGAACCATCTAGTAACAAGTAGTAGCTAATAATAGCGAATCGGATAAAAATTAGGGAAGTTATGAGTGATTTTTCTCATAAAACTCCCAAAAACGATTTTTTGGCCAAAAAATGAGATTTTGGGGGTGTATGGAAAATTTCTCCTATACAATTTTTCTTAGTTTTACTAGATCTACAACTTGTGCTAGGCCTCCATAAAAGTGTCTGCAAATTTTTGTTTTTTGTAACACAGTGTTATGCGTGTAGGTGAATTATTATTGCACGTAAGTTAATTCGGAATGAAATTATCTATAAACTACATTATATAACAGAAGTTTGAATTTTTGATAAAGGACATTGAAGTAATACATGAAGAAAAAAGGGGTACTTTTTCTATGTTGGCATTGGTATTTTTCTAATATCAACATAGGATATTTTACTATGTAACATACGCATTCTTCCTATGGCATATAGGGAAAATCCCAATGTTAACATAGGCATTATCCCTATGACAACATGAGGTTAAATCCTATGTTAACATAGGAATTATTCTCATGTACATAAATTCCAAAAACAATAATCGATGATTATCAATGACGATTAATGATCAATAATCATGATTAATCATCATTAATTAGAATTAAAAAATTTTGTTTTCCATGGCAACTTAAAATTTTTCTTAATACACTTCGAATTTTCTTAGTAACAAATATTTCGAAACAGAAAACCAGAAGAATATTTTCGTTTTGTAATTTCAAAAAATTGTGAGCATTTACCATTCGAAAAATATCAAATTATAATTAAGAATGATTCTTAATAAATGAATTCTAAATTTATTGTGTGGTTTGTTTGCTCATTTCACCTGCCTATAGTCTAAATCCGACAAAAATGTGAAATATGTAGTTTCCAAACGATTTTTTTCGAATTAGATAGGAAAAATTCCTATGTTGACATAGTCAAAATCCATATGCTAATATAGGTATTCCCCCTACGGTAACATAGGAAGAATACCTCTTTTTCCGTACAGGATTCCTGGAGTCGATCATCTGGAAGTTACTCACATCCCTTCATCAACCTGGAGGGACGTGATTGCATTGCCTAGGGGCCCGGACAGGGTTAATCCGGCTCTGACTATACCCCTATTATAATACTTTGGCCAAGTTTGACTTGGATATCGGACAAATTTTATTTTTTGAGTGGGACTTGAGAAATAATGCCTCATATAAGAACCAAAAATAAAATTTTTTCTATATCACATGATAGAGAATTTAGTGAATATATAATAGGAGTATTAGGTCATTATATACAAAGTATTCGGTATAGGTGAAAACATTTTCAAACAAAATTTCTGTGTTTGAGAGAGTGAGAAAAAAATCAAATGGTTCTTATCTAGTTGTCATTTACATAATTTTAAAATTAATTTTTTCAAGTGGAAGGAGAAATGATTGCGAGCGCGGGAAACGCCAGATTGGGTCAAGATCAAGATCTGATCAGAGATTGTATAATACGCGTACACGCATTGCTCTTCAAAAACTGTCAAGTCCACTTTGGACTTAGAAAAACCAGCGCGGAAAATAAATAGATTATAATCGATAATTAATAAACTTTAAAATCGCTAAAAACTAAAATAATTCAATAACGTTAAATAAATAATTCTGGCATGAACCACGCGCGCATAAATCATATAATTCGACGCCTCCATTCAATATGAGACTATGTGCTGACGGCGCTCTGTATGAGACTATTCCCCATGCTTATACACAGCGCATAGTCTCACACACGGCGCTGTCAGCACATAGGCTCATATAAACGCGTCGTTTAACTTTAATTATTGTGAAAAAACTGGATTACTGTATCTGTGCCTAAAATTGTGATTGACTTAATTCAACAAAGTAAATTGTGAAATATAAATTAATGTGATTTTTAATAATGTATCCCTTCTGTTAGCAATTTATTCTAAAATATTAATTTGCTGACACAAGTTCGCGGTTTTTGGCTTTCAAGCTAATCAACAGCAGCAAAGGGCCACTGGATTTTCATCGTCCTATCATCGTTGGTTGGTACGGAATATTCTCAACACTAGCGCCAAGGACGACGTAACATGCGGATCATCGCCCGCACCCCGCGCTGTCATCATTTTGATGTGTACATTTTGTGTTTTGTGTATCGCTTTATCTGATTATAATATTATAAAATGGAATTAGAAGATAATGAATGGTCGTTTATACAGCCAGAGGTTATTATAAAGGTAGAGGAAGGAGAAGTAGAGAAATTACAAGACTTAGAAGATACATCTGCCTCAGGAACGTCATCCAATGGCAAGTCTATAGTTTAGGAATTTATGCTATGTTGATATTTCTTGTATTTGCCAGGTTATGTGTTTGTACGCATTTGAATCGCGCTTTTATTCTCGATTTCTTGTTTAAAATATCAAAATTTATATACTTATAAATCAAGAATCTTCTTTGTATATAGTAATGATTATAATCACGTTTCAATTTTAAGGTTATGTGGAATTTTAATTCTTAGCATTTTTTAATTGTTGGGTGGTAATTTAAAGCAGTTTGAAAGGTTTAAAGAAATTTTTTCATTAATAATAAATTGTATTTTCTTTTATAAATTGTATGATGTCTTGATAATTTCATAATGTCTAAAATGATGTATTTGCAATTATGATTGTATTTTGTATATATAGATGATTCCACAGAGTCAAGTGATTCTGATTCACAAGTGACTGATGATCAAAAAGATGTAAAAAAAAAGAAGAGAAAGAAATTATTAAAAAGAGGTGAAACCTTTAAATCTTTTGAGGATTTAGAAGCTCGACGAAAAGAGGTGGAGAAAGTGTCACATTGTTTTTTTTATCGACGCAGTTCACATGGAATAGATAGTAAGAAGGCGAAAAGGTTAAAAAAAAAATTTCATCCAAGACTCAAGTATTATACCATCAAATATGCATGTGATTCAGGGGGCAAAAATTTTAAGACACAGTCAACAGGAAAAAGGAGATCAGGGTAAGGTTTTTAATCAAATAATACATTTTTGTACGCTTCAAGTAATTAATAGTAAAAGAGAACTTCATTGCCATGGTGAATTTTCCATAATAAATCGTCTGGATGTGGTTGCGACGTAATTAACAAAAATTGATATTGACATATAATGTTCCTGAATGTTCATAGAGTTGAATTTTACTATTTATAAATGCTAATATTTATTTAACTTTCTAAAAATGATTTTTAAATTTTTGTTTGCGTTGCGAAAATGGCATGTGCGCTGCATCACAAAATGCTGTTATTTTAGGCAAATACGTAAAATGATATAATCAAACCAAAATTATACTATCATTTACGGAATTAAACCTACATTTGGGAAGAATACATTTTAATTTAGGTACAAGTTTCAATACACAAAGTGAATACCAAATTTCTGCTCCGAAATTTCAAATGTTGAGGTTTTCAAATTCATAATTAAATTAAATAATAAGAAATTGATAACTCTAATTCAACTTCATTCTAAAGATATGTCCCTAATATTAAAATTTTCAATCAAAATATAAGAGAGTCACATACCTTTATGCATAAAACAGACTGATGAAAACAATGAGTTTGGTTAAATCGTTTGTTTTCTCCGTTGAATATCTCCTAAGGACTATAATATAATAATCTCAAACTTTCACGATGTCTTCAGATGGTCCAACTCTGCTCGTCCCATAAGTTTTCCAATAGGACCTCGTATGTATTATATTTTCAAATACTTTTAAAAAAACGACTCGAAACAGTAAAACAATAAGAATGAAGTTAGCTCATTACGTTCGATTGCTTTATTTTTCAAATTAAATAATTCTATAACATTGAAAAGTTTTCTTGAAAATTAAGTCTATTTTTCATTCTTTCTTGGTTATTAGTTAACTTAAAATGTATCATTAACTAAATTTATTTCCCTAATCCAGAAAAAACAAAACAGAAAAAGGACCTAATTTTTAAGAAAACTTCAATTTTATAAACGTATTGAATTTGTAAACTAAAGCAATCGAATTTAATAAGCTAACTTCATTCTTATTGTCTTATTGTTTCGAACCGCATAAAAAAGGGTTATCCACAAACTATTTTTTAAGTATTTTAAAATATGAATTATATGAGGTCCCATTGAAAAACTTATGGGATGGGCATAGTTGAACCACCTGAAGACATCCTGAAAGTTTGAGATTTTTATGTTACTCCTTAGGAAATATTCAACGGAGAAAACGAAGAATTTAACAAAACTCGCGATTTTCACCAGCCTGTTTTATAAATAAAGGTAGGGCAAAGGAACCAAATGTGAATCGGGTTTTAGAAGCAATATTCAAAAATACAATTATAATGAAAGATTAGTTTCTTTTGTAGAAAATGTTAGTTGATCCTTTGGTATGCAAAATCAGTTTAAGAACATTTTTTGTCACGGTACGATTTTGATTCACTTTTGGACCCAGGGTACAAATGCGGATCAGTTCCAAAAAAGGTTAAAACGTAGTGACTGATCAAAAAGAGGATATTCGGAGATAAGTTTAAGCGTTAAAAAAAATTAAAAATTGTTTGAACAATTATCACGAATAAGTTAAGCTAGTGGAAGTTAAATGTGAATATATTACTAATTTCTAACAAATAATAAATTATTTATTAACTAATTGTAAATAAAGAATAATTTTATGCAAAATATTTGTGATACAATAAACGTAAAAAAATTATATTTTAGAAATCTTTATTATCATATTATATAATTTTACACTGATTATTAAACAATTTTAAATAATCGTTTTTTTCTGCTGTCTACTAAATCAATTATTTGTGAAAAGTATCTGTAATTAAGTCTTCAGTTCTTTGTTGTCTTGAATCGGGCCTTTCTATTTCGTCTAAAATATATATAGCTATAATAAAACAAATTTAAATGTATTAAAAGTTGTTTTAATTTAAAACTTTAGTTATATTTACTTTGTATATTAAATATTTGTCCAAAAAACTAGTATTTATATTTATTTTATTTGAAAACTGAGAATTCTAATCCGTCAAAACTTATTTATTACGAATTTTTATCATGCGTTACCAAATGTTTACAAAAAGTTCTCCAAATTTGGAACACGAATGATAAGTAAACTTTTAAAACTAATATTTGTATAATTGTATAAAAAAATCAGAAGCAATATGATTATAAAAAGAATATAAATATTGTGCTACGACATGCCACAGTTTAGATTAAAATTTTCACTTTCTAATTTAACTATATATTCTACAAAATTCAGTTTTATAATTATATAATTTTACGGTAAAAACAATAGTGATCCACAATTGGAGCCGTAAGCCGGATTAGGTTCTTTTGCCCTGCGTAATTTTCTTAAATTTGTATTGCAATTATCAATATTAGGCACATATCTTTAGAGTAAACTGCAATTTCATTATATTTTCATAACAATGACGAATTGAAAGTTTCATTTTGTAAATGATAATATAATTTTGGTTTGATTTCATTATTTTACGTATTTGCCTAAAAAAACGGCATTTTGTGATGCAGTGCACATGCTATTTTCGCAGCGCGAACCAAAATTTTGATGAGGATGGCTTGGAAAATAAAGCACTGAAATACGGAGGATCAGGGGCGAAAGAAAATATGTGGATTTGCAACAAGGTGTGGAGATGAGAAGGGTGGTCCTTCTCATTTTTTTAATCGTTGATTAAAAAATGAGATGTCAAAAGGGTGGCGGAATATACAGGTATTACACTCATTTCGATGGGATATAACATTTACGCGGAAGTGCTCAGAAGGAGGTTGGAAAGACAGGTTGAAGAAAAGGGAAGTATACCACACAACCAAACGGGTTTTTAGGATAGGGATGGTGACCAGAGACAACATCTACGTGCACAGCTATTTAGTCAACAGGAACCTGGGGAGGAAGAATGGGAAATTAGTCGCACTGTTTGTAGATTTTAAGGCAGCATTTGACTCAGTTAACAGGAGGGTGTTATGGATAGTCATGAGAGAGGAGTAGACAAAGGTTTAATAGAGACGATAAAATAAATATCTGTGGAAACTAAGTAAGGGTGAAGATAGGAGAAAAGAAAAAGAGATGAATTCTGGACAGGAAGGGGGCTTAGGCAAGGGTACCCGTTGAACCCAATTCTATTTAGTGTTCTTCTTGCAGACTTTGAGGAGAAGATGGAGAGGAAAGGAAAAGGTGGGACAACATTAGGACGTAGTACTAGTAGCGGATGATAAAAGAGGGATTAATCTGATAATGAGAGTGTTCGAAGAGTATGTGAGAGTGAAGGGTCTAACAGTGCATGTGAATAAGACTAAGATGGTGTGTTTTAGAAATAAAAAGTATAGAGTAGAATACGAATGGAAGATTATTATCGTGGTCGTAGAGTTGGTGAAGGAGTTTGGTTACCTAGGATTTTGAGTCGAAGCGAGAGGAGGAAGCGAACTGCAGGTTCAAGGACGACTGGAGGATGAGAGTGGATATTCGATGTGTTAGTATGGTTAGTTTTAAGTTAAGGAGTGGAAATTTGGGGATGGAAATAGCATAAGAGAGTGGAAAGTCTGCATGAGAGATTTTTAAGTTAGGTCATGGGAGTGAGCTGGAGCTGTGCAGGTTATATGCTGAGGGCAGAAATAGGTCGAGAAAAAATGATTGACAGGCAACTGAAAAGAGCCTGGAAGTTCAAAGGGAAACTAAGAAGGGGAGAGGGAAGCAGAATTGCACAAGTGTGTGCCCGGGAGGTTATGGATATAGAGAGGAGGAGTAACATGGGACCTTCGAAGTGGGAGGAGGAAAGATATGAAATGAGGTTTGAATGTGGAAAGGTGGAAAAAATCGCGGATTCAAGTTGCAACAGCTGGTATCGAATGGTTAGGATGCAAGAGGAAGTAGAGTACCTGAAAAAGATTAAAAAGGAGAGCAAATGGAATGGAGTGGTGAGATTTAGAATAGGAGATGATGTAAGAGCATGCAGGTATAGGATGAATGAAGAAGAGAATCTGTCTAGAGTGTGTAGGTATGAGCAGGAAATATCAGTGGGTTTTTAATGGAAGTGGTCAGGGCGAGGAATTGACGAAGAAGCTGGAAGACTTGAGAGAGAGGGAGGGAGAGTGCTGGTCACACAGGGTAGGAAAAAAAGGCCAAAAAATGACTCCTAAAGGAGAATTATCTTGTAATGTTGCGGAATAGAGTCCAATTTTGAGATTGATCACGGTAAGGGGAAACGGAAGCCTAGAGCAAGGTCACAAGCACTCAGAAGTAAGAATAGTAATTGAGACGATATGTAGCAAGTAGTTGGTAAGATAGTATATAAGGCTTGTTTATAAGAATACATGTAATGGTTATGTAAAGACTTTCAAACCCGTGAAAGGGAGAGAGTATAAACAAAATAAAGAAAAATCATTTTTACAAAGAGAAATAAATATTAGCACTTATAAATAATAACATTCAAATCTGCGAATATTCTGGTACATAACATGTCAATATCAATTTTTTAAATTATGTCCGACCACGTCCAGACGATCTATTCCAGAATGACCTATATGATAAACATAAAGACTCTGTGTACTAAAGCTTTTCCGAATAAGGTGATACATCTACCAGTAGGTACTACAGTGCTCTTAAAATTAAAAACTTAAAAATAAGCTAAATAAGATAATATAATACAATCAACAACAAATATACTTGTTCAAAACCTTTAATGAACTTTGCATGTGCCTCTCATATTGACTTGTTTGAAATTTGCATTGCAGTACAGCACAAAAAGGTTGCAAGGCTTCATTCGTAGTGACTGCAACGAAAAATGGAAAAGCTTTAGAAGTGAGAGAAGTTAACTTAAAGCATAATCATGAGTGTTCTGAGGTATGTTTATTTCTTTAAATTTTCATTTATTTAGTATTGTCCAATATAAATATTTTTTTTAGTTAGTACTGCTTATATTAATGAATCACTTGTTTTTATTTGAATATTATAGTTTTATCACTGTCTTTGCCTATAATTTTTACTCTTTTACTCAAAATGTTTTAGCATGGTCATTTCTGGATAGTAACTTGTTACTCTAAAAAGTTTATAAAATTCTTTCATTTCATTTACATTTTTTCTGCAGGATGTGCACAATCATAAGCCTAGGTCAAGGCGTTTAAGCAAAGACGATGAATTGGAAATTTCTCATCTATTAAACTTTAGCTCTGATAAGAAGGAGATAAAAGAATACTATCAGAAAAAGACAGGAAAAGTTATTTTAATGAAGGATATTATAAATCTTGCTGCGAAGCTAAATAAGGGCACGAAAAATAAATCTGACAAAGCGATCGATGAATTAAAGCAAACATGAAAATGAAGCAAATATTTTGGGAAACAACATAATATCAAAAATGGCGCAAAATAAAGAAAAGCTTTTTTTGCAGATCCTTTAATCTAATGGATTCCAAAGACAAATTGTTAAGAACGGAACACTGTCTTACTCAAAGGAAAGAAATTTAAGTACCACATCTCCAGTTACAAACTCCGCGATAGGATCCGGATACAAATCATTTAGAATCACTAAATACGAAATTTGGTACTTATATTCCTTTTTTTATTAGTAATAAGATGTGTATGTTTACAAAAATTGGTGTGATATTTTTTTCTGATTATGGCATGAGTTACATCAGTTGAAAGATGTCAGGAAAGAAACTTTTACCAAAATCGAAGGTCGAGTGAAACGGATAAAAATATTCTTATGTAAAAATTAATAAATTATTCCTAAATACGAAAATAAGAATTTGTAATTCTCCAAAACTCTGTTCCAGGCTACGTATCTTTTTATTCAATTTTTTCATCATGCCAAATTCTAATTTAATAAAAGAAAAATAGTGGATCATAAAGAAGAGGCCGTAAGGTTAGTCCAGAAACATTTTTACGAGGAAATATCAGTCATTGGACTCCACGTGACCGTTATGTTATTGTTAAGAGGTATGAGCTCAACGGGTTAAGAGATTTCACGCTTCACAAACTAGAACTTTTCCCAGAAGAATTCATCGAATGCTATCTGTCAGTTTTGGAGTGCCTTTGGCATCAATTCCCTATGCTAGTCTCTAAATATAAATCAATGCATCCACTATTTACCGTCTCATTTTAGTATATTTAAAGTATGTATTAAACCAACAAAACTATCATTTCTCGTAGTTCATAATGTGTAAAAAGTTATATTTTCTTACCATAACTTCGCCTGGACTCTGGAATCATTTATTTCTTATGGAATAATTTATTTTTCAATAATTGTGCATACAGGATCAGATTTTAACATAACATTAATCACTTTGTCCACATTGAAGCTACTATGTTTCCGCTCACTTATCGCTCGAGTTTGTCTCTTGATTTTTTTCTACCAACTAGATTATTAGTATACGTCAGTCTTATAAAATTCTGTTTTCACTTGAAATTATTGCTGATGACATCTGACTAGGATAATTTTAAATTTGATGCAGTGTTTGGGAATTTCTGAAAAAAAGGAACTAATTACAGCTACAGTTACTTCGTGAAAATGTCAACTTGTTACATTTCTGGTCATTGATTCAACTAACTTGAAGTTCCTGTAAATTTCCTTTTTTATATTCAGAAAACAAACTATTATTGAGTGAATGACGCCTGAAACGAAAGACCTTGGATACTAATTGGCCCAAGTGGAGAGCTTTACATAGTGACTTTGTGAAGCTGTTCGCCTGGGCTGATTGCTAGAGAGAATTTAAATAAACAACACGGAATTCTAGATTTATTTAAAAATCTAAACCCCCTCCCCCCACACCGTACAATCCATTCCTCACTTTTCTCATATGAACTGCAATTTCATTCAATTTCATTTTACAGTTCTCAATTGAAGAGTTTGCAATTAAAAATCTAGAAAATTGAATAAGTTTCAATTTTAAATCTTTAAAATTGTACTGTTACAAAAAAAAGCATTCAAATTTGCATCATTTTCTGTTATACACGTTAAATATCGAAGAATCTTCAATTGCAAATATTCAAAATTGAAGAATTAAGAGTTGCAAATCGTTAAAATCGAAGAATTTTCAATTGTAATTTTTCCAAATTCAACTATTAAAAAAAACGTTCAAAATTACATACCTCCCTAATAGCACGGAACGTTCCTGGGACGTTCCCGGAACGTGTAAAATGTCCGCCGCTTGGGAACCTTCCAGGAACGTTCCAAACATAAATTAACGTTATTGTTATTATTATCAATAAATATCTGGTAAACCGTAAGTGATAGGTCAAAATCGATGTCAGTTTATGATACGGATATCATATTATAGTGTAGTGTATGCGGTACTCAAAACTCAAAAATGACATCCATTTTTACCTATCTCTTATGGTTTGTGAGATAATTGTTGTTAAAAATAACAATAATGGAAAGTTCCCCTCAGGTCCCAGTGGAACGTTCCCAAGGGGCGGACATTTTACGCGTTCCGGGAACGTTCCGAAGATGCCCACGGAACGTTCCAGGAACTTTCCGTGCTATCAGGGCTGTTACGTCCAAAAGTACGCAAAATACTTGTATATTTCTACCGATGTCCTCCTTTTTTACATTTATCTACGCGATCTACTGAGGAAGAGGAATAACCATTGATACACAGTTTGAGAGTTAATAAATATATTTATTATACGTTTTGATTCGACTTAATGATTATTATGGGGAATTGAATGAGACAAGGAAAATTTGAATTGATGGCTGCATGTGATCCTAATTTGCCAAAAGACGGATCAAATTTTCCGACCCTGCAAATAAAAAAGGCCAATTGTATTTAAATGGAAATGTTGAAATGAACAATTGCAATTAAATGCAATTGGTAGAACTATCATTGAATGTACCTCAATGGATTTGAATAGACACAATGTATTTAAATCGTAAAGATGCAATTGGTGGCATTTTATCATTACGGAATGATGTCAACAAAATTCGATAAATATTATTTGTATTATATTGTTAATTTATGTCCAAAGTCACTTTTTATTGTCATTAAACAATCAATATTTACTGAAATTTAGTCCAAAGGTGCAAATTATATAACAACTTTTATTCCTTATTATCAATTAACCACTTCCATCTCTTCCATAATACTATTTATTAACGTATTATTTTATTATGCAATAAATTAAAATTTTATGGCAAAACTCCAATTAAAAAGAGTTCCGGTCTATACATTTATGTGCGATTCAATACAATTAGATGCATCGCATGACCAATCTCCATGTTTACATTAACGTTTATTGGATAATATAAAACCATTTACAAAATTCTTTTTGAATTGAAAGTCTTCAATTAAATCCAAAAGACGGTTCATTGGCTTGCGAAACAATTCAGTGCAATAGACCGCACACTGGTTCTATTGCATATCTGCAATTCACTGCAGTTGCAGACATTCAATTCAATTCACTGACAAATTTTTTAATTGCGATTTAACAATTGGATATTAAATGCAATTCACCATATTTGACTTGAATTGCATTTCACCAAAATTGTCGATTGACGATTTTATTCTTGAATTGCAGTCAATCGATTTTAAATGGATCTTTTTTTGCAGGGGACTAGCTTTGAAGCAAAGTAATGCTACGGAAGGGAAGTATTTGGTCAAGCGATTTTCTGAAGCTTTCCTTACGAGCGAAATATTAAAACAATTTATTTTCACCCGTAAAACTTGTCCTTTTCAAAGGACAATAATATGTTGTACATAATGTGTCTCACTTTCCTCTTGAATACTTATGTTTGAACGGTGTTGGACTCAAGGTGTAACCTTCAAATTCAGCCCTCATATTATTCAAAAAATTTAAATTACATATATATATATATATATATATATATATATATACCATTAAACCATTTCCCTTTCAGGGTAGGCGTGACACTACCCGATTCGGGTAGTGTTTCTAGGTTTTTCTTGTAGTTATAAATAACTACAAGTGTGGGACGAGAACTGGGGTTTTCAGCATGGTATGGCCGTTGAATAATAATAATAATTTTAGTAAAATATTTTTCGCTCAGCATGTTCTGTAAAACTATTTCATTTTTAGCTTTAATTATACGTTTCATAAAGATTTATTTCTGAATGCCTATAGTTATAATTTCTGTACATAAAAAATATTTTCTAGGGGAGACCGGGGCGAGATGAGCATAGTAATAATTTTCAGTGAAATGTTTACAATCTATAGTAGTTTTTTAAAATCTAAGTAGTTCTTCACATTATTTGAACCTTTAGGTATCAATTTTATGAAGGACGAAGTGTTTTAAAAATATTAATTGCTTTAAAGATATGTAAATTATAAACTGTGCATATGTCTCATCTCGCCCCAGCTCGGGGGCGAGACGAGACACATATTGGGGCGAGATGAGACACGCTAACTATTAATTATTTTCTATTAATAGAAGTTTATTTTTTTGTGATTTCGTAGGTATCATTTAGTCTTATTACTCAGGGGAACAAGTTTGTAAATATTTGAAAGTATAAATGCAATTAATGATCAGTTTAATACCATTCTTTTTTGTATTTTGACACAAAATAGGAATTGTAACATCGTAACATTTTTAAACTCCAACAGAGTCTAATCAAAGTCCTAAAGATTTAAACTTTTTTTTTTAGTTTTGAACACAAGAATTTTAATTAAATTTTTGAACACAAAATAATAATGCTGAAAAAGCAATTACAAAAAGATCTAAAATTTATTAATGAAATTAACCTTAGCATCGTATAATAATAAAGACTTATGATATAATAGATAGACCTCATTTCATCAATTATATATACACATACTTCTATCACTCAGCTTTTTTGAAAGAAATTTCCACCGAAAAATCTTTTTGCAAACATTTTTCAACTTTACGAGCTAAAGTTGCTCTTGGAACTCCGTGAGCAATTGCAGCTGCTCTAACACTCAAATTCTTTTGCATCACAGATTTTACAGTCGCAGCCATATAGACTCTTCTGACCATGACTGTCTGTTAGTTTTTCTTCTATAGGTTCTCACCATTGCAACAATTTTCTTTTTTTCAACTCTGCACTTGAAAGAAACTTTTCGGCCGACTCCATAAAAAGGTTAAAAGCGCTCAGTGACAAGCAGGACATGCGTGTCTCATCTCGCCCCATAAACCTAGCTCATTCCGCCCCAAATCACAATTTTGATCAAAACTTAAATATTACAGGTTTTTATTAAATAAATGTGTATAAATACATGACATCATTAAAGTTCGATAAATGAACTTTACGAAAAACCTTAGGTTAAAAATATTATCTGTTATTTTCACAATTTTCTTTCTGTTTTAAAATACGACAGAATAACAGGATTCAGGTGTTGAAATTTTAATCGTTTTTATTTTTAATTTATTTTAATTTATTCAGTCTATTCTTCTATTTCGTGATATTTAATATTATTATTTTGGTTATACCTGAAAAGAACAGTAATGAAAACCACATATTTTGAGAGAAAATTCAGTGTCTCATTTGACCCCGTATGCTCATCTCGCCCCGGTCTCCCCTATATTTTTTTTTTTGTCAAATTAGCCTTTCTTCCACTTTTATTTATATTTTTTGTTCATTCTTTGAGCAAAAGAGAAAATCAAATCACGCGCCACACCGAAGTTTAACAACGAAAGATGGCGGCATCCCTCACTCATGGAATCCCCCCCCCACCACCCCCCCAATTATTCATGAAGACTCAACCCCGCTCAGCAAAGTTGGGGTGACAATGCCCAGTCCCGTGAAATTGAAGAATTTCGAACTGCAAATCGTTAAAATGTAAGTTTTTAATTTTGAAAATTTACCATTCAAATGTACTTTAAATTGGAGCATATACTTTATTTTGATAATCAGGTAGTCAAAATAAGAAACGTGTATTATTTATTTTTGCTAGTTATTAAAATAATTACTTTAGGAATTTGTTAATATTATCTTTGATATTATGAAAATTCCCCGTCTTTGGTGCTTGTGTTCACTAGCGACCTCAACGGTAGAAAAACAAGCCTCTGCATCCGATCTCTCCCACCACCACCATCACTCATCAAGTTTCCAGTGACTGGCGAGAGTGGCGAGTGGCCATGAGTGGCGTCATGACAGTCATGACATCAAGCAACGTCAAGCCATCAAGCTATGAAATGTCAGTCCTCCAGTGATTGGATTCCATACCAAAATTTATTAATTTCAATTGCTCGAATTACTTGGCCGTCTGTGTGAACAGACACAGCCTGATTTGCATCCCTGTCGTGAAAAATTCTCCACAATGGTTCAACAATACCAATCACCTGTTCGGGTTTACAAACACCCTTTCGCACTTGTCATGATGGTATGTTTATATTGAATAGCCTTTGCGCTTGTTATTAAATATTCATCGCTTGGCATTCACCTACTTTCCAAATGCTTCTCCGCACTCTTGAGCTACATTTGAACGTCCATAATAAAAGATATTGGCATTGTTTTTGTTTTTTTTTTTGTTTACAAAAGCTATTTCTGTCGAAAATGGAGTAAATCAGTATTCTGAAATGTCAAAAGTCATTCTGAAAATATTCGCAGTATGCGTGGGCGGCAGGATTTTTCCTCTGTTGCTGTGACTTATTCTCATGTACTTATTCAATTTTTTTGATTAGGCTGTAATGTACTGTAATAAACGTGCGAAACACAAATGGCTCTTAGCTCTTCTTATACAACCAAGACAACCAGTAACGTTTCTCGTGATTATCACGTGCCTTTTAAATGCATGAGAAACTTGACGAACGAGTTTGACATTGCTCGAAATTGTTCCAGTGCGGGAATCAATATTTCGATTTTCTTTAACCTCATTGTTTCTATTCTGAGTTCAAAGTTAGAGTTAATGGTGATTAAAGCATTTATCATGTATCATGTCTGTTTACTTTCTATGGCAAGATATTTTAATATTTGTTACAGCTATAGAACAATATTTAAAAACATATTCATGTAGATTATGGATTCGATATTATAGATTTGTACAAATTTTAGTATTTTTTTATTTCTGTTTCAAATTTCTGTACAATTTGTAATTCAAATTCTGTCCCTGGCAGATATTAAGAAAATTATTATTCTTTTTTAACAACATTAAAATGGAAGCGTTTATATGAGCTTAAGAATATTAAAAAATGTGAATTATTTCCAAAGTTGTTTATAGTTGAATAAGTCAAAGCAATTTTCACCTTATGTCTTGTTACAGAGTTAATGAAATCCTTTCAAGTAGAGCTTATCCGACACAAAATTTACTAACATTTCGCGTAATGATAAGATAACATTTGCACATGAACAAAATTAATCTGCATGTACAAATTAAAAATTGGATGGGATGAAATGTGGCCCTAGCTGCCTCAACCTTATACTGCATAATTAACATGGTTCAATGTTTGATGCAGTTTTTCGAATAAAATTTAAAAAAAAAAAATTTAAATGAATACCAGCTTCTTTTGCAAAATTATATACCTGAAGCATTGAGCTACCCATTTTTGAAATAAGTAATGCACAAGAGAATGTTGAAGTTGATAGTAAGAAAAATGCAGAAAAGCAGATGAATTGGCGATCACTCTTTAAAGCAGAAAATCATGCAGCTGAATCACTTATCACTTAAAGAATATCAACGATGTGCAAACACTGTTTTATGTAAGACTGACAGACTTTTTTGTCTGCTATAGTACATCGAATTTTTTTGAATTATTATATTTCTTGATTTCTTCTAAGTTCTCTACATTCTCTACAATTTTACTGAAATTAATGGAATATTTTGGATTTTTTAAAAATTAATTTGAATTGATTTTGGCTTTACCCTCAATTCTTATTATGTATCCTAAATTCTTTTGAAAGTGATTTCTTTAATTTACCCCGAATTATTTTGAATTCACTTGAAGTTCGCTCAGTTAAATTTTCTTTAATTCGTTGGTTTTCTTATTTTTCATTATTTCAATCCAAGTAAATACTGTTAAATTTGCGATGAATTCCGTTTTTTTTAATTTGATTCCATTGTATTTTTTCAAATTCTTATGAATTCTATCAAAGTCTCTTGAATTTCCTTAAATTATTCTAAATTCATTCCAATTTACCGAAGTCAGTGGAATATTTTTGATTTTTTTTCAACTAGATCATTTGATTTCTTTTCGGATTCACCCTGAATTTATATTAATTTATCTTGAATCCTTCGAAATTCTCCTAATTTTATTAACTTGCGCTAACTTATTTTTAATTTCTATAAACTCACTTCATTATTATTGAAGTCAGTGGGCTATTTTGATTTTTTTTTAAATTCTCCTTGATTTTTTATGAATTTCATCGAATTTTTTTTCACTTTTTGAGCTGGAAATTAGTCACTTTTTCTGTTTGAATACATCACTTTTTTATGTAAATTAGGCTTAATATGATCATTATGATTCCTTCCGCACTAAAGGATCTTTAGAAAACTAGCTGCCACAATCTGAATAGTGAAGAAGAAAAAATAGTTGCAAAAGCAATAAAATTGATTGCCATAAAAAAAGACTTGTGAACTATATTTCGAAATTAACTAAAGCAGTAACGATTTTTATAGTTACTGTAACTGGAAAAAATCGAACTAGTTAGTATTTAAAAAAACTAGTTACGTTCCATCACTGGTCTACTAGTAGTTGAAAATTAATCAGTATAAAGTTTTTTAGATCGTTAATTTCTAAAGATTTGGTATCTTCATTTATGAAATTTAACACATTTGAAGAAAAATTGAATACTTGGAATAAATTAATATTTTTAAGGCATATGAACGGCGTTTTCCAACCTGCCCCCAAATCCCAGTCTTTGTCGGTTGCGAAGTTACTTTAGATGAAGAAAGTCAAGGTGGGGCAATCAGAACGACAGAGCGAAGATGCAAATTAAATGTGGATGCACCGTATATTCTAAAGAAGGTACTCACTTTATTTATTATATATTAATGAAAATTTTTATAATCTAAGTACCTGGATGGAAATCATAAATTATCATAATTTATAATATACAATTACAAATTTTCTACCTAATATATACTAATTTATAGTACATGAACTACGTTTTTTCTTTAATAGACTTCACTGACAATAGTGAAAATTAATTTATCATTTCTTTTACAGATAATAGGCGTAGACTTTATATATTTTATTCAGAGAAACGTCCTAGATCGTCGCAACAGTATTTTAGAAATTGAGGCTTACAATGAAAGTTTTGCATCGAGAGTTACTGTTTTAGAAAAATGTAGATATTTCGTAAGTATTTTTCAATTATAATCAAGCTGTTGAAACTTTCTTTAATCAATAAAATGAAAAATCGTTTGGGTTTAAAATTACTATTAAGGTTTACTCAATTAAAAATGTCTATTAAGATTCACCCGGAAAATCCAGAATGGACCTGCTTTGAGCAAACTGCTAGTCTGGATATCAAGAACTTTTTTGGATTTGAAAATTCAATGGAAAAGTTAGCGATGAAGCAGTATGCACAGAATATTTCAAAGGTATATTTTGAATTTACGAATAAGATAATCAGTCCTCATACAAAATTGTTCGAAGTACAGTATTTAAATTAATTATTGAATTCGAATTACAAAATGACAATTGGATTCCTAAAATATAATTAATTTCAGGGAAAAGAGATCATAGAGTTTTTTATCAGCCAGATGAAAGAAGATGGTATTACGTACGTAGCCCCTTGGGCACCACCAGAAAACGTACCTTCGCCAGAAGACGAAAAAACGTACGTTATTCAAATAAGTGTTATTTATAAAATAATATATTTAAATCAATTTTTGCATAATTGTTTCAACTCATAATATGGTTTTAGATGTTTGGAAGAAATCAAAGAACCAACCTCACCGAAAGAAGCATGTTCATTTGATACAAAATTACCCAGTACTCGAGGTATGTAAATCTATCTTGAAGACACTAATCTATTGTAGTCTTACAAATGTTTACGCATAATATTTTGTTTTAGATATGCAACTTTCTTCGGATTACATAGAAAGGTATCTCGGAAAATTGGATATGATGCAAGAAAGTTGTCTCGTTCAAGTAAGACACAGTATAGAAGAATTGAGAGGAAGTTCAGTACCAGGAGATGCGACTTTACTTCGCTTTTTGCGCGCTAGTGAATTTTCAATGGAGAAAGCAAAGGAAATGTTGACTCAGTCTCTTCATTGGAGAAAGAAGTACCAGATAGATAAACTATTAGAAGAATATGAAATGCCACAAGTCGTCAAGGATTATTTTCCTGGTGGCTGGCATCATTTCGATAAAGGTAATTGTTATGAAAGTGATTATTATGGAAAAAGTTTTGTTTCAAGAATAAGAATTCTTTTTTTTTTACAGAGGGCCGTCCACTTTATATTTTACGACTCGGGCAAATGGATGTTAAAGGATTGCTTAAGTCGATTGGAGAGGATGAATTGCTTTTACTGGTGAGTTAAAGCATACCCAGTAAATTATTAAATTAAAGTATGTTCATTTTATATGGTTGATTTAATTTAATTTATTAGGCTTTACACATTTGCGAAGAAGGTCTGCAATTGATGGACGAGGCGACTAATGTCTGGGGCCATCCAGTTTCTCAGTGGACTATTCTCATTGATTTGGAGGGTTTAAATATGCGACATTTGTGGAGGCCTGGAATTAAGGTAGGCACATTAATACATTTCTCAAGATGATATTGCTAGGTTTTATTTTGGCGAGCAGATTTGGATGAAAAGTTTTTGCAGGCTCTTCTTCGAATAATCGAGATCGTGGAAGCAAATTATCCAGAGACCATGGGAAGAGTTTTGATCATGCGGGCACCCAGATGCTTCCCTATTTTGTGGACACTGATCAGCACATTCATCCGTAAGAAAAATTATCGATCAGTCTTTTCATTCTTATTTATCCAACTCGAAAGTTTCATTTCCAATCTATGTAACTACGAAATTCTTAGAAATTAACAAACAAAAATCTTCAACATGTCAAAACCCACAAGGAAACCAGGTTGTTGACAACTTTGTTTTCATTGCCTTCAAGAAGATTTTCAATAAATACTGACACGTTGGTATATTTTTTGTAAATGTTTTTTGATTGGGATTTAAAAAAGAAATAATAAATAAAAAGTCGAGATAAAAAAAAGACGGAAGGGGGTTTGGAGGTAGCCTTCTTTTTCTTTTCTTTTTTATTTGATTATTTTCAATTTTACTGGAGCTATTTAAGAATGTGTTGTCCCAGTTTAATCGTTAGATTCTTAGCTTTTTCTTAAGAAATTTTGTTTAATTCTAAAAATTGTGTAGTTACGCTTGAATATTGGACGTTAAAGAGGAATTTAAATTATGATTTTTAACTTTTACTGTAAACTCTAATTTCAGACGAAAATACACGAAATAAATTTATATTCTACTGCGGTACTGATTATCAAGAACCGGGCGCTGGAGGTCTCAGCGATTATATCGATGAACAGTTCATTCCTGATTTTCTGGGTGGATCGTCAGAGGTCAGAGGAACTTTCGTTTTCTATTTTTTATTGGAAATATTATTTACATTTTTAATACATACATTACTTGAAGATTATTTTCGTACCATGAAATGGATTTTATATAAAACGTTCTATTTTTGATACTTAAAAAAAAAATTAGTTCATTTTTCTACATTTTCAACGTTTAATTCTGTACAAATAACAAATTTCTTGACTAGCAGGGAGGTTTTTGTGAAGTTTACGGTATGGTACCTCGACGCTTTTACATTTTCGAGGAAAACGACGATGTAAGATCAACAAAATTGGTGTTTGCCTACGTTGTGCAGTTCACCGTGCCTTCAATCACATGCAAATTATGTGTCTTAACAAATTCTATAAATCTTGTGAAGTCTCTCACTAAGTAGTGCTGCACAAAATTCTTTTGAAATCAAAACAAAGTTTACAAGTTTAGAAGATTTACGATTTTGGATTAGAATCAATGTTTCGTAATAGTCTCGATGTGTTTTCTTAATTGTCCGCTATAGCTGTGAACAAAGAAAAGGCAATACTCTTTTTTTCTATGTCATAGTATATAAATAATAGATTTTCAATTAGTTTCTTGAACTACTTTGTGTGCTACTGTACTGTCAAAAGCTTCATTGTAAAACAAAATTATTTTTTAACAGACAGAATAAGATACAAGTTTATTCTATTTACAAACAAAAGTATATATTTTTCAGTTCTTATTAAATTTTTAAAAGCCAGTTTAATATTTTGAAAAAGCGTTAATAGATTAATATTTAACAAAATATTATTTAGAAAGTTGAGAATGTCTATTATTAAAACCAGTGTCTAGGTGCACCGAAAACATTTGTGCTACACGCAACGAACTTTGGGATGCCTAACCACGAACTATTAAAAAATTAGTGTGAAAATAGCTTATTATAAAAACCGATGATTTGAAATAACTGGATTTCTGATGTTTTAAAATAATTTAAATAGAAATTTATGTTTTTGACACTATATCATTTAAATTTAGACTTACGTCATGGAAGGAGGAGTCGTACCGAAAAATCTATACAGAGTCGATTTGGAAGTTCCTGCCAGTGAGCATGAGCACAGCTTATATCACTCAATTAGTCTTGGTCGTGGTCAAGTGCATAATGTTGTCATACGCTCCAACGACCCAGGAGCTGTGCTCACTTGGGACTTTGATGTTATGAGGCATAACGTGCTTTTTACCGTATTGCACAAGGCAATCGACACCAACCTCGGCAAATCAGGTATTGTTCAATAAACATTTATGCATAATTCCTTCTTTTTCTACTTTCAATTTTGTTTACTCCCATCCATGGAATTGGTTAAAGTTGCACAGAACATAATGCCTGCGATGCAAGTTGCATCAAAATCGGTTAATATTGACCGCGTTCTCAAAGCAGTTTCAGGATCGGGAATTTTGCGTCAAATGTAATTTTTAATAACTGTATTTTGTAATCTGAGTTTTATGTCTTGAAAAAGGAATAATTCATTTGATTTGTTTTAGTTGTCATGAATTCTAAAACTTTTTCAGCATCGAAACTTTCTCACATTACTCCCTTTGTTATATCTAAAGAAAAATAATATTTCTTTTTTTCCAATTAATCTTTCGGAAAAATATAATTGAAAAAAAGTTGATTTAATTCGGACAAAAATAAATATTTAACTTTTCTGGATTTTTTTTTAAAGTAACAAGATTTTCGGCAAGAAATGACTTCGATGGCTTTGATAGATATATAATTTGTTGAATTCCGAATAAATTTCCAGTTAAGAGGCAGTGAGCCACTATAGCCATTTCAAGGTTTCAATTAAGCCATGTTCAAAAGTTATTATTTTAAACTAATTTTTTTTCTGTAAGATGTGCGGACATTATTTTATATAATAATTTTCGATACAATTAAAGGGATCTTAAAAGAAACAGGCTGAGGTTTCTTTTTAGGAAACAAAATTTGTTTCTCTCACAAATATTTTTTTTTTCAGAATGTTTGATTATTTATGTTTTTTGGTTGCATACGGTATGACGAGAGAAATATGCATGAAATCCTTACTTGATTTCTATGGGTTTCTCAGAGTATGCTTATAAATAAACAATAAACCATGTGTAATAGTGTTTAAAACCAATAAAGGTTACTTTAACTGAAAAAGTTTGTATTGGTACATAATATATTAAGAAATAGTGCAAAATAGAAAGTGGTTATGAGAAAGATAAAAAAGATTTGCTTAAAGTAGACAAAATAATCATAGAAAGTTTAAGAAAAAAATAGTGACTTCATGTCTGCTTTTTATTCAACTGGCAACTTCTAATTGTGATTTGATATCCAGAAGTTAGTCATTAGTATCAGTCTTCGCTCTTCACTTATCTGTTTGGTAGAAGCACTTCTACAATTGAAGGCAATTGTAGTATTTAAAATGTTGATAGTTTATTTTTAAAGTTACTCTGTAATCGAGTTATTGAACAATTAAATTATTAAAAATTATGCAACAACCTTATTGCTACAATTCAGTGGCTTTTCGTAGGTGCACATAGTAAATTGAGCAGTTTCACACGTGTCTCTGTGTTTAGATTTTAAACCTTTTTTTTACTGTAATTCAGGTATTGTTTGACTAACGAAACTCCAAATATTATTAGGTACGTTGACTGTGCCATTGCACTTTGAACATGAAACTGGAACCAAAGAATGGAAGGAAGATCTTGATTGCTTAAAAGTAGAGCCTAGTATCGTTTGTCACGATGGAGAGAGCATTCAGGTACTTTGCAACCACTTAGAAATTCTAATAGCCAATTTTTTTCAATTGACGAAAATGTTTCAAAACACGAAAATACTGTTTTACAGGGAACGCATATAATGCAAGAACCGGGAACCTACATTTTGCAGTGGCAGAATCCGGAAGAAGGAGAATTCCTACCATCGATAAGTTCCCACAAAGCGCAGCTAATGTACTTCTATGAAACGTTGCCATCGGCACATTACAGGTATTTATAAAAATTGAAAGTAACAAAAATTAAAAACAAAGAAATTATATTTAAAAGTAAAACATTTTGATACTTCAGAGGATCAATGATGAGCCTTCAATCGGCTGTGAGCGGAAGGTCAGTTGCAAGTTCTTCGTTGTCCAGATGAGAAGTAAACACATCTGCGAAGGCAGAACCACCCGAAGATCTAGAACATGACTGACGTGACATGCACGCCAAATGACAAATAACTCGGACCCATTGTAGTAAAATTTCTAAAGCCCGAGAGCGACTTGCTCTTTTTTAAAGGAGCATAAAGAGATTGAAATTTGCTGGAAAATTGCAGCGAACGTGACGAAGAAACATATAAAAATAGCCGAACGCTGTTAGCCAATTCTAGAATAAATAGATACCGTTAAATTAATAGAATCGTTGAAAAATCTGTTAAACTGTAATAATGTTGCTGTCTTAAAATTTATTTTCGTAAACTTAAAAAGAACAGAGCGATGGGTACGATAACGACTTTTTGATCAATATTGAAGCAGATCTGTCAATTCAGATTTCCCGATAACTTCCAGATCTAAGTATAATCTTAGGATTCTTAGTTGCTTTGCGAAATAATGATTAATTTGTACTGTTGTACGTATACACTATACGTACATCCTCATTAAAATGTACAATGGCGTAGTTGATCGGTCGCTTTATTAGACGAAGAAATCCTCGTTTACTTCAATAAACAAGGAAATCAATTACATTTATTACTACAAAATTAGATTGTGAAAGTAGTGATTACCAATATTCTGCGAACAATTAGTTATTCCTAATCACAAACTGTAACATAAAGAATATTCATTTTAGCCTAAAGATACTCATACTTTCAAGAAAAAGGCCTAGTAAGCGCATTTTCTGAGAAAAAGGATACCGATTTAAATATAAAGGTACTTTTTCTTATTTTTTGCTATTTACAGTTTGCATGGCTGTTTTTTACTGTGCCTCTTTCTTACAGTTAAAATAAACTAGTTCAGTACTTTCGAAGAAAGCTATGTCAATATAAAAGCAATAGAGTGATTTAGAATTCGATGCTTGCATGAATTAGATATAGAAAGTAGAAAATATGATACTTCCCTCATTAGCAAACCACGGTACCTCTGTCATTTCTTCCAAAAATGCTACAACTTATCCAGTAGAACACAAATTGAAATAAGTGTGTAGATTTCATATCACTAATTAATAAGATCACCAATTATTACATCACGAATTAATCAACATTGCTTAATTCACATCCACGCTTTTAAGTTTGTTAAAAAAATCTGTGAATTATTGTTCTCGACAATCCTCAGCATTGTTCAAATTTTAATATCCCCTATCATAATGTTAAATTATCGATATTTTGTAAAAATATTACATTCTTGACTGCAGAAATATTTACAATTTACTGAGGTTTTAAGTTGGAAAGAGGAAACGTAGCATGAATTTCAATTTAGTTCGAGATTTTTGTCGTCAAATTGGAACAATCCATGATGTAATTAGAGTGGCAGTGACTGCATGTTAATTTAAAAGATACAGAAGTGTACTAGTTTTAAGCGTTAAAAGGTAATCTGAAATGTCATAAGTAAGGTTAACGAGATTGTGTCCTGATGTTTATAAGGTTTGTAATCTTTTAAGCCGTATTGGTAACCCATTACCCAAGTGCGATGACACTATGGACCAATAATTTTCTTGTACAATAATTTCAAGAGAAGGAACAATTTCAATCGTGTTAGAGGCATTTATTCAATTACAATCAATGTTACTTCATTTTAAAAGTAAATCAAGAACATCACAATAAATGTAACAGATATTTTAATGTTAATAATGAACTCAATTATTTTTCTTTATTCATTTTCTAACTCAGTTTCTGTAGAATTTTATTAATCGAATGGCAATCTGCCCGATGTTATAAAAACAGTATTCTTAATTTTGATTGCGAATTGCAAGTGGAGTTGTCCAAGCGAAAGTTTACATTTTGTACATTTTTAATAATGCAAGTTTTAAGCAAGTATTTTAATAACTCCATGCATGATAGTGAAGACATTACCTTCAAGAGTCAGTTTTTTATAAAAGGAGTGTAGATCTGACTGATGAAAGAAGTGGAAAAGAAAAGTATTTGTTTGGATCTAATTTTTAATCAATATAGTTTCTTATTTTCATTTTACTTCGTGTCCTTCTATATAATCATGTTCTATTAAAGATATGGTATCTATTTTCCTAATGCAGATTATATAAATAAGTTATATTATTGGTGTAAGTGTAGAAATGTATGCAAAATCGCCTATTCCAAAATTATATGAAATGAATTTAGAAGATATCTAAAAATATTAACAGATTGGAGGTTTTAATGCGTCTATTCTTTAAAAGTTGAAAATAGCTGTACAAATTAAATTACTGAAACAAATGTTCGGTGTGCAATTATCTCGTTATGCAGTTTTAACGAAATCACATGTTTTAGAAAATCATGAATGTATAATGTATATAATGATCATGCAAAATATAATGTTTGGATTAGAACTTGGTTTTACGTTGAATGATTATTGTAAAAGAACAATGAACCAATAACAGAGTTATCAATATATGGATTTTAAGAATATCACGAACGGCTTTAAGCCCCCCCCCCCCAGGTCACGTGATATATGGACACCACAATATGCCCAGAAATGAGAAAAGATTTGGACACCTTTTTCAATCTGAATTTCCTCATCATTTCTTTCTCAACACTGTCCGTACTTAGAAGATACTTCACTTATCAAAAATACGAACAACATTTTTTCATGGGAATTGCAAGTTTATTACTTAATAAATGATAAAATTAGAAAATACACTTTTTGTACAGTCAAAATAGATTTTTAAATATAGAGTTGAATGAATATCTTGTAATACGATTGCAAGACTTTTCTAGGAATCGAAGCGTTAGTGTATAAAGACGAAAGTCTTAATATTTACATTTACAGTTCTTAAAGATATTACAGAAGAAGAGTGTTTGCAAGTCAGTAGAAAACAATTGAGATATACACTAATTTCTGTCTTATCTTCTTTTGAAACCATACTTTTTCCGTTCATAAAACAGGTCAGTTTTCGATGATCCGAGGTTCACAATCTTAGGACAACCATCCCTCTGAAAAAAGAGAAACCATTTTGATAAAATAGCATTAAATTACTGTTTACTTGTGATTTGAATATTTGTTTGCAAAATTAATTTGTTTATTTGCGGAGTAAAGAAAAAATATACTTGCATCTTTTTCTTGTATAGTACATTCTTTACAATAGTACGCATCTGATACTCCAGGACCACCACAGATTACACACCGTCCTTGGTATGACCCATAATTGCACTCGTCACAGATCCTGACAAGTGTACACGGCCTGACGTATGAATCGCAAATAACGCACTTTCCGTCACATTTTTCACACAAACGTCCAATGGCTGTAAATAAGTTTTGAATAATAAGTATAGTTTTTAATTCTGAAGGTTATTTAATAAGTATTTGTTTTAAAATATACGTGTACTGCCAAATGAAAAGGGTTGTCGATATAGGGGCATGTTGTCAGGTACACTACCGGTCAAAATTGTGGGACCACCTACAAAATTTGTATTAAAATCACGCTCGTCTTTAAAAGCGTCTATCTCCGTCAAAAATTGAGCTAGAAATATTTTAAAAAAATCGTTTGAAAGAATATAAAATTTCGCGTCGATTGAGCTATTGCTGAAGTATTTTTGTTGAATAGAAGTCAAGATAGCGTGTGAGAAAGATCGATGTAATTTCAGATTTTGACGAATTTTCATTTCTCAAATTCAACTCGCTGCATGCTTTAGGGAAGTGACAGGAAAAATTTGGAACTTTGCTCAAATGAGTTAGGACTTTATTTCTTAAGCGACGCACGAAAGGTTTTTGATGCGGCGGATCGACAGTTCGCTCGACTCGTTAGGCCTTTCGAGAAAAACGAATTTAAAGTTAGCGAGTTTCATAAGCGTATGTATAGTATTTATTCTTCGAACCTAAAATTTATCCATCTTCAGTTACTTCTGGGACATAAGTATGTCACCAGATAGAGCATAAATTGAAGTATCATTTGATGAATAAATGCGACCACCTGGTCCCTTTTCATTTGGACGTACGCATACACAATCGGTCCCAGGAACACATTCAATTATTTGCATGCACTGTCAAAATTTATATTTATAGAATTATTTGCTACAGTCAGAAAGAATTTATTTCTTAAATAATTTGTGAAATTAATGATCGCAGTTACTTAAGACCTAAATAGTACATACAGGTCTAAATTATGTTTAAAATGTCTATTTTGTTCATTTTGTTTATGCATGGCGAGGTTATGGTCAAACATGAAAATTGTACATTATCACATAAAAAAATCATTTTTTGTATATGGAATGTACCATTTATATTACAATGAAACTATCAAGAATTTTCTTGAATATTTTTTGAACAAGTTTTGATATAATTTACGAATTCCACTTCTTTTTAATAGTTTGTAATGTTCTTAGGCATTTATTTGAGGAGTTTAATCATTAACAGCCGGTCAAGAGAAAAAAGACCGGATGATAAAACAAGGTTATTGCAAACGAGAAAATTAAAATAATAAAAAACAATTAAAATTATAAGGAAATTTTTGATTGCAAGCCGCAATTGCAAATGTAACAAAATTATTGGTGACTGTTGACAAATGTGAGAGGTTAGAATATACATACCGACGCCCGGCTGTTTTCTACAAAAAATCAGATCAGGGTGATGTTTTGCCATTTTTTTTAGAGATCAATTTGATTCAAAATGCGAATTTTATGTAGAAAAAACTATTTCAGCATGCATAAATGCTCTAACAAAGTAGATATGAGGCGGAGAGATTTCTCCGATTCACCCGTACGATCCGCAACATCTTACCATCATACGGCCATCTTGCTATTTTCCCTCTACGGCCATATTGTCATTTCATGTTCCAGTATGGCGATTTAAGATGGCCGTATGATGGTGAATAAAGATGTACACCTAGATCAAACATAATTGTTGTGATATTAACATTTCCCTAGATAACGATTTTACAGCATACTGTATTTGGAAATTAGTTTTAATTTTTCAAGGACCATTTACTGATATATATATATATGATATGATATAATGGATAAAACAAGTCCCTTCGTGGTACAGAATGACGACAGAAGGCGCGAAATTGAAAAACAGAAAATACTTTGTAAATAAATTTTAAGAAAGATTAACTTCTATTCTCAATTACTTAAATGTTAAATAAGCCACATGGATCTAGAAATAAATATCACAAGTATTTAAGGAGGATTCTGAAGTGTATTTCAATTTCATCACATTATCGTGCTTTTACAATCCTCAAAGATGACAATTACAAAATAAATATTAAAAATATTTACATAGCAAATACGAGCTGAATCGCAGATTACTGAAGAGAGATGGACACTTTACACGATACTTAAAAGTTAAACTTACGAGGCTAGCGTACAATATATAATACACTGTAGTGATCAAAGGGTATACAAATCTGTTGTACTGCTTATGAAAAACCGAATAAAAACTAACAAGAACGCTTATTTAAATCTTACTCATAAAAGAATTTGAGCTTAGTGCTCAGCTACGTTCAGAGTATTTTTTTTGTTTGCAAAATATAAGCAAACAGACACACAGAAGTCAATAAAAATAAATCGACTTAGGAATGTGCAGTGTTGAAAATCAAACACTTCTTGAAATAAAATCCCTACATATTAACTTAAACCCTTAACTCCAGGTCACCGTTTACTAATATCACAGATGAGAGTAAGCATCATTTACAGAAAAACGGGATTCACCCGTTGAATTTCGGATCAGGCTAAGCTAGGAAATAGTTCTGAGAAACTCTCGTGCCACAAATCTGTTAGTACAGAAGATTCATTTACGCTGCAAGTTTCATCATACGGAGAACCATGAGATTCATATCCTGTATCTGAGAAATTCGAATCTTGTTTATTGATAGGTATGCTCGAATCAGTGTCATCGGAATGAATACTCGACGGTGACATAGAGTCATGGGAAGCGTAAGGTGAGAGGTGATCAGTATACGAGTGCACGGGAGTTAAAGGCATTGGTTCGTCGATTTGATTCTGAATGCCCTCGGACGATATTTCTTGTACGCTCTCTTGGATCTTGATATCGTCATTGACTATTATCGTAATGCAATTGGTAGCCTCGTCATAAGTACCATACACGGTGTCCACGTCGCTGGCTGGTTCCCGTTTTATCTTCACGTCCTGGTGACGTACATTCTCGACTGGTACCAGATCAGGCGGAACTTCGCTGATGCAAGATGTGGGAACCAATGCAGGTTGCTGAACAGCGTTTATGCTTCTTGAACCTGCATTGACTTCCACGACGTTTGGTGCTTGACCCACCAGTGGAGATTCTCCGGCGGTTTCTTCCTTGACTGATACCTGAAAGAAAAAGAAGGTGATTGAAAAAATCATATCATAATAATTGTATACAAAATCTTGAGCTACAAACTCAGATTTTGTCAATAAATTTATGACGGTGCATATTTGATAAGCAAAAAAAGACAGTATAAATAAAAATAAACGTGTTCTGTAACAATAAGAAAATGGAAAGCCTGTTCAAAAATTGTTTCTATTTTGTTTCACAATTGAAAAAGTGCCATTATAATGCGCCTGGCTAAGGCAACCCAGCAGGCTGCGTCATGTCAGCTTTCTCTGCTTTATGCATAAACTTGAGTGTAAAACCGGATTCAAATGAATTATTAGGCAAAAAAAAAACTAATCAGTTTAAAATAACATAATCAAAAATACAATAATATTTTTACGACATTCAAGATTTTATTGAGATAGTCACCTGCTCATTTGGGCGAGTAGTATTTGCTTCCACTTCTGCGGTAACTTCTCGCAGAAGACTTTCGGCCAGTTCCTCGAGTCGGTCGATGTAATCATCCCCTTGGAGTTCCCCGAAAAGTTCCTCGAGAGGAGGTAGAGCGTCAGGATCTTCAGAAGGACGACGGCACTTGGTGTCAGTATCAGAGGTTGTGCCGATTGAACTGCCCCACCCTGCGGCGGAGGGTTTAGATGAGATTCTGCTGATCCCGATGAGGGTACAGTAAAATCGACACGACCTTGACACATCGAGCAGAGCCGCTCCTTTGTCGTTTCCGAGTCCCTATCTGTCTTTAATCTTTCGGTCTCGTCGTGAAGTGATTCATTTTCCGACCTGAGCATCGTACATTCTTGCACCAGACGATCATTTCTTTCAGAGAGCATTCGAACGGTCTCTTCCAGCTCGTCTAGTTTCGCCTTTTTCCTGTCTCGTGATGTTTGAGCTGCTACTCTGTTTTTTAACTTTCTGAAAAAATTATACTTTAGTTTTAGTAAAATTAATTGATTTTAGTCAACAGAAATATATGGAAAACTCTGTGATTATTCGACATGCATTTTTGGTTCCCCGAAAATATATAAATTGTTTAGTTTGTGGTAGCACCCAGAGTTACAATAAAGTATTTAAACTAATAAAATTATTGAATCAGAAAGCTGTTTAGGTATTGTATCTAGTATGTGAAAATGAAATAATGTTTATATTAAAGCCGAATTTCTTTTACAGAAACAACACTGAATCTAGTCCTTAAATTCTAGTATACAATAATAAACTATAGTTCCTGCCGAAGCTATAAAATATTAATCGAGGGCAAAGCAATCCTCGGAGCGGCAGTGAATTGTCTAGATAAATGTTTGATGATGGTGTAAAGAATAATCAATAACTTACTTTCTCTGAAGCTTTTCCTCCCATGTCAGGTGATCCAGCCTTCGTTTCTTCCCTCTAATGCAAATTGGTTCTGGTTTTAAAAGCCCCGAATCTATCATTGTGTCTTCCATATGCTTTACTGTTTTCCTGTTATCAATCCTCAGCTTGTCGGTGAGAATGGAGGTTGTGAAGTTAAGTTTCGTAGCGGATCTGAGGTCGTTGGTTGAAATTATGCCAGAGTCTTTTTTAAGACCCTTAGGCAAAGTGATAATGACACTCTTCAATGCACACATGTTCTGCCATAAGAAAATCAGAAAACCCGAGGATGACGGTAAATTTCGCACACTATATTGACTTGATTACAGTAGTCACTCAACTGTCACTCTTTTTGTTTGGAAACGTGGTCGTTATCGTTCCTTCTAAACGTTTTGGCTGCTGAGAGGTATCTTTATGACTGAGGATTCGTTCGTGTTGCAGCATTCGAAAACCCGTGCTGGTCTTTTTGGCTGATGTAACATACTTGATGGACTGCGGAAGCAAAAGCACAACAATCGTGGAGGATGGTGGAGGAAGAGATCGAAGAATGTTCCAGAAAGTGGGGATTGGTAGATAGCACGTGGAACCTATGTGGTGTATTCTGATTGGTCGATCTTGACGTCACTCCCAACCCCACCACTCCCTCAGTCAAACTTAGTCATCCCTACTTTTTCATCAAACGTCAATGTCATATGATGACATATCAGTCATCATGGGGACAATTGGTGTAATCCTAGAAAGCTGGTCGTAAATATGTATCATATTGGATGACTAACATAGAAGTTTAATGCTTTCTCCTATTTTATTAGTGAACCTTTATCCGTTTTAACGAATGATGAAATTTCTCTGAATGAAACACAAGCAGGTCTCGCAGGCTACTTTTGCTCTCTTCGGAAGTATTCAGAAGACCGAATCGATCATCGGATACGATCGGATACAGAATATCCTCTGATATTCGGATGACCGGAAAGCAGGGCCGAACAAATGACACCTGTGTCCCTAGGAAAAAATTCATCACATTGTTCTACCCCGTTTTGCATATTTTTATTAGAAATCAAACAGATTTTTGACGTATTTTCAAGTATATTTAAATTTGATAGTTTATACGTATTTTAATCAGTTAGGTTTTATTTTTATTAGTACATTAATAATAATTTACTCATTTTCAAAATGAGAATTCTTTTTATCATACGTCATGTTTATTTTGATTCTCCGCAGCTCAACATTTTATTGTGTTCATAAAACGACAATTCAGTTTTTCATGATATTAACATATTTTGTTTAATAAAGAATTGTCAACAAACACGAAGTATTTTCCAATTAATTCTGTCATAATAATTTATTTCTCATTTATATTATAATTCATATTTCAAAAAGTAATAAGGATCTTTATTTGGGATACCATAATACAATTTTTAAGAAGCAGCTCCGAAAATTTTAATTCGTTCTAAAAATAGATATGGCTAGTGGCGCCCCTGGATTTTCAGATTTTGTTAAAAACCAGACAGAAACGGGGTGAACCGAACTTTTTTCGCATGTTCTCGGTTGACAGTTTATTTTGTAAAAAAACCCTGACCTTAGCCACTAGCAATTGTGTGAGAAAAAAAATTCTGGAATCTCCAAGGTGAATTTTCCCGGCTTCATCTTTATCAAAACGTCAAACGGCGAGACATACACCCGAATGAACTTTTCATCATTTTTATAACAAATTATCACGTGATTATGAAAGAACGGTGTTTCTTTTAGAAATGGAATTAGCTCGACATGTGTGGCGGCGGTCCTTATTTGCATACAACTCTGGTGTGCAATCGTCACTGCGAAAGGGGTAAAATTATAAATGTTATAAATCCTAACATAACCTCAAAATGTCTTTCAAATTAATTGTTAACCGGCCTTAAAAAAAGATTTTTGTGTGAAATTTACTAGATCTTGAATGCGTTATTTACAGTGAAAAAGTTAAGAATAAAAAATTAATCGTATTACATAATTCTAGTGTTTTTAAGTATTGCTCAATAAAATCAACAATTTTAAATATTTTTACAAAATCTCATATACAAAAATACTACTGATATAAATGTAATAAATGTACATTTTGGTAAATAATGTTTAATTTTTGATGTACATGTTGATACAGCAGCAGTGCTACAACTTCGAAGGTAGCACAGGCAATTCTTCCGGGAAATGGGGACTCCCGTTCGACTGCTCCGGAAGTTTTGGTGAAAACCGAGACGGTATTTAACGCACTTGGTGCTACCGACGAACTTTCTTCTTATATAGGATTGTCAAGGGAATTTGCATGTGCCGGCAAAGCCGAACATCCTTATGTCGATAAGCTGAAAAGAGTCCAAATGATCCTCTTCGATCTCAATCACGCAATCTCGAGATCATCCCCCGGAAAAATGAAACAATTCGAAAATAATCACACTAAAGATCTAGAAGAATGGATTTCGGAGTATTCAAGTCAACTTCCACCTCCCGAGGATTACATTATTCCTGTAAATAAATAACGCTGGATTTTATTTTATTATCTTGCTAGCAGAAAATGCCAACAGAATCTTTTAAGTGGGCTCAAATAAAAATTTGAACCTTGTCCTTTTATGATATGTATAAAACAAAACAAGCACAAATTTGATCGCGTTTTTGTTCAAATTAGTTGATAATCAGTTGCATTTCAATAATTTTCAAGTTGCAATATTTCATATAAGCATGCCTTGAGACATGCTTAGGGACAAAATTCAAGGTCTTTTCCAGGTCAATGAATCAAGTTTTTCCAGTTTGCCTTTTTTGGAAATGAAATGGTGAAATAATCGTTTCATATACATGTAAAAAATGAGCCATTGCATTTATTATTAACCAGCAATTTATGTACTGTTGCATTTTATGAAATACTTCAGTAACAGAAATTATTCACTTCTTAGAAATATTACAAATGCTAATTTAAAGGTTAATATAGAATTCGATAATATTTTCCAAATTGTCACTTAACCATTTCATCATTTAAAATCTTTGAATTTTTTGTGACGTATTTCCTTTCAAAATATTTGAAATCTTTTGAATCAATTCGAAGTCTGATGTACAACTCCTTTGTGAAATCTTTTAAATCTGTTTGAAATGGTTGAAATCCTTGAAATATTTGTAAGATTTTTGAAGTCTTTTGTAATCTTTGAAATCTTTAAAATCCTTGTGAAATCTCTGAAACCTTTGTGATATCGTTTGTAATATTTGTGAACTCTCCGAATTCCTTCAATTTTTTGTGAAATCGTTTGAAATCTATAATATTTGGAAATCTTCTAAAATATTTTGAAATCTGATGTGAACGCCTTTGTGAAAGCTTTTGAATCTTAAAATCTTTTGTAATCTTTAAAATCCCTTGAAACCTTCTAAAATATTTTGAAATCGTTTGAGAACTGATGTACATGTCTTTGTAAAATTTTGTGAATCCTTTTGAAATCTTTCAAACCTTTGTGAAATCTTCGTGAAATCGTGAACAAAAATTTAATATTCTAAAATATTTTGAAATCTTTGAATTCTGATCTGCACGTCGTTGTAAAATATTTTAATACCTTGTAAAATCTTTGAAACATTTGTGAAATCTTTTTAAATCTTCTAAACTATTTCGAAATTTGATGTAAACGCCTTTGTGAAAGCTTTTCTAATCTTTGAAATCTTTAGAATCCTTGAAGTCTTTGTGGAATATTTTGAAACCTTTTAAAACTTTTTGAAATATTTGTAATTCCTTGAAACGTTTTGAAATCGCTTGAAATCTTGGTGAAAACTTCTAAAATATTTTGAAATCGTTTGAAATCTTATGTTCAAGCCTATGTAAAATCTTTTAAATTTTTGTGAAGTCTTTTGTAATATTTGTGAAATCTTTCTGAAATCTTCTAAAATATTCTGAAACCTTTTGAAATCTGATATGCCCGGCTTTGTGACATCTTTTGTAATCTTTGTAATCTGAGTGAGATCTTTTGTAATTTTTAAAATCTTTATGGAATGTTTTGAAACCTTTTGAAGAATTTGAAATTTTTTTAAATCTTGTAAAATATTTTGAAATCTGATGTAAACACCTTTGTGAAAGCCTTTGAATACTTTTGTAATCTTTCTGAAAATGTTTTGAAACATTTTAAAATGGTTTTAAATCTTTAAAGTCTGATTTACAGACTTTTGTTGAATTTGTTGATGCGTTATGAAATCTTTCGTAATCTTTGTGAAACTTTTTGAAGACTTTGAAATCTTCTAAAATATTTTGAAATTTGATGTACACGCCTTTGTGAAATCTTTGATATCTTTTTCAATCTTTTTACGAACTGTCTACCAATACGAAATTTACCGTAAGAGTAACCCATTTTCCAGCTCATTCAGGATAAACGTTACGGGAAATTCCGTAATACTAGTCAGGGTCATCTTTTTAAATCTTTTCATATATTCGACATCTTTATAAAATCCTTTGAAACCTGATGTACATTCAAGAGTAGAGTAGTCAACCTCTCAAAAATTCTAATTGTAAAACTGAATTAACATCGATATTTACATTTAATAATTTTTGTAAGTTGAATATCACAAAAAATGTATACTTTACCGTTCTGGACCACATTTTAAATATGAAAAGATTATAAGAAATACTAAAAGACTAAAATACTTAAATTACTTTTCGTATTTCCATAAAATAAATGTTTTATAGGCAAAGAATAAAAAAATAAAATTCAAGGTGCTCATGAAAAAATTAAGGAGATTTCTAGGTTTTCAAGGTTAAAAAAATTGCAAGAGAATTCCAGGTTTTCAAGGTTGCTAGACACCCTGCTTAAATTTAAATTTGTCATATTTTTAAAGTGAAGATTCTTAGTGAACTTTTTACATTAGGGCTCAATATACTCTATTAATTAGTGTTTTCTTAAAATGTTTCTAAAGCATATTTATATGTAGAAAAATATCTTTTTATTTAAGAAACTTTCCAAATTCCTGCTGTGCAAGGCCTTGTCTTGTTTCATTAAAATAATTATATTTCAAATTAACGAAAATATCATTCCAGGGTGGAGGCCAAGCAAGTGCTTCCTTACACGTAGCAAGAACCATTTGCAAACGAGCGGAGAGGAGTGTGAATGTTTTAGTCAGGGATGGAATTTTGGATAAGGAAGCGCAGATATACTTGAATCGATTATGCGACTTCCTCCTCACTGCATCCCGAATCGCTGCGAAATGTGATCAACGCACAGAAACGATTTATATTCCACGAGCAGAAGTGCGTGAGGAGAAGTAAGCTAGTACATATAATAGAAATTAAAAACCGAAGTCTTATTATGAGTCTCGCCAGAGCTCATCAGTCTCCCACTGGGAAAACGTAGAAAGTATTAATTTCTTAATCAAAATAAGAGTATTAAATTGTTTGCTGAACGTTTTCCTGTTCTTTACAGATCAAACTTAATTTCTCAGAAGTAAAAATTGACATTTCGTAAGTCAAAATTTGCTTCTCAGAGGTGATTAAATTGATAGAAAAAAGTCGTACTAAATGTTAAACTGTACTCTTACGCTTATTGTAGAATGAGCCAATGACGGAGTGATAAACAATCTACGACTGAACTGCTGAGATTTGCACTCCATGTTACATACCTGCTCATGTGCGACGAGACTTTGATTTTATATCGCAATGATTACCAGTTATTATTTAGACTGCTCTGCTTACTTTAATTATGTCGGATAGATGCATAATTTCCTAAGCCGTGTTCATACTCTCATGAGAAGCTGCTGTCTTTGCTTTAACGACACAGTTAGATTAAGGTTCGCAAAAGGAAAGCAAAAAAGCTTATTGTTACTCATTTTAGATTCACGTGTAGATAAATAGTACAATTTAGGATTGTACATAGTCGCTGGAGATAAACTCAGTTCTTTATCTTGTTATGTATGAGTATGTTCACGATATTTATTAAATAAAATACAAAATTCTCAACATATATTAGTTTATCTTAAAGATGAAATATTCCAAGATTTTCAATACTAACAATAAGAATTTTATAATAATCGTTTTAGTAACTTACAACAGTTGATCCAACAAATATGACTTGAGTTTTTAAACATATTAGTAGGAATAAAAATGAAATCACATTTTGTAGATCAAATTACAAATACTCTTATTCTAAAATTTCCTCGCCTTCTGTGACTTCCTTCAGATTTAACAATTCCAGAGTTCCTGAACCTTTTGTTTCTGAACGAACTAATTCATCTATTTCTCTGTACTGTCCTGGGTCGATAAGGCATATCAAATTCAAGGAACCATCATCCCAGTCCTCCTTTTCTGTAGTTGTAACTATTTTGATTATTTTCTCCCTGACCTTCTTAGCTTCTTTTCCCTTAACGAAAACTCGTAATCTCATTTGCGCTCTTTCCAAAGGCATGACTGTTTTTAATTGTGGGATTACGTCCAAGGCTTGCTGCTTTGCATTTCTGTTCGGCTTGACAGAGAAGTGAACATCTTTCATTGCCTTTTCTATCAAGGAGACCGGATAGGGGCGCTTCGTTTCTGGATTGACGCACTTATCAGCTACTGTCGTCGCGATATCTTTGAACATCGATTCCAAAGTCGAGTGTCTTTCTTTGTCAGAGACTTGCAGTTCACCTTTATCCAAAATTTCTTTGCAAATTTCAGTTTGGTCTTCTTGAGCGAAACATTTTATCAGGTCTTCCTTCTTTGCTACTTGACCTTTAGATACGTTTGTGAATACTGTATGCGACTGAAGTACTTCGTCTATGTCTTTCTCTCTGAAAAACGAATTTTCTTCATAAATTTAATTTTCGATTATTTGTTGCAAATTTTAATTTCCACAGGTTAAATTGTTACACACAATCTTAATATTAAAATGAATCCATTAGTTGATTGTGTGTTAAAAAAAATTAGGTGGATGTTAAAATACCATATTTCAAAGTGAATTAGAGTGTGTAATTTGTCGAACAGTAAATTCCAACTCGAAAAATTACGTGCATAATGTTCTCCGACAGAAAAGTTGACGTGTAAACAAAAAAAAAAACGTCGCGCGCTTTTCGCTCGATTGTATCTTTGGCTCGCGCTTCGCGAACAATTGTGCATAGATCTTTTCAAGGATATTCCTAAAAGAGACTGCTAATTCAAATTGGAAACATTACATTTCAATATGCATGCGAGGGCTTCGGGTTGTCAACTCGATCAATTGGGTGTGCCCAAATACTTGTGATTACAAGATACTTCAGGATATTTTAGTGACTTTAGACAATTTCGGGCGACTTCACTGACTTTATACATAACTACATTTTAAAGACGTATTTTCAAGAATTTTCAAAGAGATGTAGCTTACACTGCCTTCAAATAACTTCAGTGCCTTTAGACTTTAGCATTCACTTCTGAAACCATTTAAATCCTGGGATCCCAAAATATTAAAAAATCTGAATTATCGACTTAAGATTCCAGATCTCTCACTGCGACAAGATATATTTCATACGATCTCTCAATAGTCTAGTCAAAGGGTCGAATTTTTTGACACAGACGTTGGGGATAGCTTTTACAATGATACTGTAAAAAGTCCCCAACGATACGTGTACGTTTACAACCGCCATGTTGGAATGTGTTAAACAATAACATGCTTTTCAAAATAACTCGACAACGGTTGATTCTGGGTCGAATATTGTTATGATGAAAAATGTTCACAATTTTGTAGTACGCAAAAAATATTTTAACTGTTGTAGACGTATTATCGACGGCTACGCTATAAAATTATATTAACTGTACAATTGTGCGATTTCTGAATAAATCAAATAAAAGGTTAAAATATCCCGGAAAGAACTTCGGAAATAGATCAGGCGATTTCAACTCGAGCAAATGCATTTTCTCGTTTTAAAAAAACAACCAACTCATTTGCATTAAAAATTAGCAGTATAAAATGACCTCAACTTCAGCGTACAATTTGATACAATTTAAGGGAATGTTTTTCAGATGAAACTTCTTTCAATTGTTCCTTCGCAGTTGTACATTGTACTCCGCGCCTCTTTCTCATGATAAAATGTAGTACTCCCCAATTCCATGTCGAGAGACCACAAATGTAAAGCCAGACAAAATCAGAATAATGGGCCTTCCGGCTTCCCTCTCTATGTCACTGCCAAATACCTCATTCTCCTCATTCTTTGCTTTTGTGCCGAGGTGGCCACTTGAAGATTCTAAAAGTTTAAAAAAAAATATCAGTATGGGAAAACGAAAGCACATATCATATTTGGAAAAACGAGTTTTGAAGGCAGAAGGAAGTAAACACTGATTGGTTAAATATAGGTCGTTCAATATACTTTAAACGCGAGGGTGCAATGTACATTGTAGATTCCTGCACTCAAAACAAAAACTAAGAGCATTTCATGTACAGATTCTTGATGCCATAGCCTTCCCTGCTTAAAATGCGGGATAGGACCAGATAGAAACCAGACACGACCTTGATAGAAACCGGATAAGTCTTCTATACGGGTCTATCCGGGCTCTATACGTAGAATTATTTCCAATCCTGACCAATCCTGTATTTTAGTAAAGACCACAGTGATCATCTATTTGGCTCTATCCGGTATCTATCCAGGACGCGGAACCAGAAATTAATTTTGTGTAAGTCAAAAAGATCATCTTTAAAAAATTTAAATTTAAATATTCAAATTAGGCCTTTTAAAATCGACCTATTCATTAAATGTGGAAAACAAAAAAAAAATAAAAAAATATATTCCTTAGTTAGCCCTGGCGAAACAGCTTGCCTGAGATTTTATCAACAAGATTCAAGCGATTCGATGGCTCAATTGACTAGGGCGTGCGGCATATATTTAGGTTAATACTCAGTTTTAGGTAGTTTAGGTAGGGTTCGAATCCCCAGCGGGTGTAATTTTTTCAAGCGTTTGAGCGTGCGATTATGTTTGTAAGTGACCGTGTGTGCAATTGCATAGTTTCGAAAATAAATTAAGTGCAGTGACGAATATATAAAACAAATTTTCATCTGTTTCGAACTGCTGTACCGAATGGATCCCGGCTAGGACCGGATAAATCTTTCCAAGCGCCCCGTATAGGTCCCGGATACGACATTGCATTGCCGAATAGATCCTGGCTAGAACCCGGATAGAATTTTCAAGCACACAGTATAATTCGCGGATAGGACCGGATAAAATATCCCAGCACCCCGTATAGGTCCCAGATAGACCCGGATACAAAATTGTATGCCGAATAGATCCCGGACAGAATTTTCAAGCGACCCGTATAAGTCTGGATACAAAATTGTATGTCGATTAGATCCCGGATAGGGCCGGATAAATATATGTCCTAGCGTCCCGTGAAAGTCCCGGATAGACCCGGTTACAAACCGGGGACAAACCCCGTAGTTCACCCCAACTTCGTCTCAGACTCGACGCCTTTTTTAGGTGTTCTATCCGACTCATTACGTCATACATAAAAGCTTATTTTGCTTTTTAATATCGTCGACATCCGTCACAAAGTCCTACGTATACTTCTCCGGGGCAGGGTCGGCGGAACGTAGGTTATCTGTCTTTCTCGCTCCTTAAGAAGGGTGAATGCAAAGGAATTAGAGTAAGCGAGACACTCGCATGTGGAAAACAATTGAATAATGCTACATTTTAGATGAAACTCAAAAATTAATACTAAAAGGAGCTGTTAGTAAATGTTCCCCACGATCAGACCAGTTTTTGTCGGGCATTTTCTTAGTTCCTAAACCGGATGGGAGAAATCGATTAATTCTTAATCTTAGGCAATTAAATCACTTCATCGATACTGATCACTTTGAAGCGCCTCTTCCGAAAGATAGTTCCCTCCCTCGGCCGAAAATATCGGACCCCGAAATTGTTCTTCAGGTTACGGCTAAACTTTGAATGAATGAGGTATTTGGAAGTCACGTAGACAGGGAAGGCCCATTTGTCTGTTTTGGTCTGGCTATAAATGTGTGGTTCCTGGGCATGGAATTGGGGAGTACTATATTTTATGATTTGAAAGAGGCCTTAAATATTATTTTGACCTAAAAATTGGGGAATATATTGTACAAATATGGAGGAAAAATTAAAAGAAGTTTCATCTTAAAAACATTCCCTTAAGTGTATCAAATTTTGCGCTGAAGTTGAGGTCATTTTATACTGCCAATTTTTAATGCATTGATCGAGTTCAAATAGCCTGATCTATTTCCAAAGTTCTTTCCGGGATATTTTAACCTTTTTATTTGATTTATTCAGAAATCGCACTTTTACATTTAATCCAATTTTATAGCGCATCCGTTGATAATACGTCTACAACAGTTATAACCTTTTTTGCGTACTATAAAATTGTGAATTTTTTTTATCATAATCATATTCGACCTAGAATCAACCGTTGTCGAATTAATTTGAAAACACGTTATTGCTTAACATTTTCCAACATCCAGGCCTTAGCCGTACATGTATGGTTCGGGACTTTTGACAGTATCCTGTCTTTTGGAACAAAAAAAAGAGCACCAGAGCAAATTTTGATTGGAAAAATTCTTCGAAAGTTATGATGCCTACAGGCTACAGACACTACTAAAAAATGTTGGAATTTGAAATCGCTTCAGAGCAAAAAAGTAGCGTATTGGGAGTTTTAGTTTTTTTTACATGCCTGGAGGTCAAAAAGTCTTCCCAATTCTTTGTAGATTTTAGGCAAGCATTTTCCAAAAGATAAGATAAGAAAAAAAATCACCAAAACCCAAGAATCAAAATTGTATATACAGCGAATTTTTAATATTCCAATTTTGTTATTTAATAAAATTATCTTTTATAACTTGTGGTTTACAATTTTTCTGAGCATGTGTAGGACTTTTCAGCATAGAAATGCGCTAGAAAGAAATCGACAAGAACCAGGAAATGAAATTGGAAATATAGCGAATGCTTTATATTCTATCCTATTAAATACCAAATTCCAAATTTACTGTAATTCCAGTTTCGATTCCTGGGTCTTTTCGATTTTTTCGAGTGTATTTCTATGCTAAAAAAGCTCACACATGCTCAGAAAAAGGTTTAAATCACAACTTATAAAGATAACTTGATTAAATACCGACGTAAACACTTTTTAAATTCGTTGTATTTCCAATTTCGATTCCTCGATCATGGCGATTTTTTTTCCTAGTGCATTTTTTTCACTGAAAAATTTCTTCTATTTACATAGGTGTTAAGATTTTTTTCCGAAAACAGGTGTGAATTAAATGGCAATCATCTTTTAGAAAATGCTTAATTAATACCCCAACAAATTTGGAAGACTTTTTTGACCTCTAGGAATGTTTAAAGTTTAAAGGAAAATGAAACTCAAGAAAAATTTAAAAATTCTGCAAACAAGAAAATTTTAAAACATTCTTTTCGAGCACGGGTAATCAAGCTGCGTATCTATCGTTCTAAATTAATTATACTTTTTAGGATACCAATAGGCTGCTTTTGCGCGTGGTAGCGATTTCGCATACCAGAATTTTTGATTTTCGACCCACCTTAACGAGACACCTTCGTAAAGGAAATTCTTTTGTTACTTATAGCAGAGAGAGGGTCTCAGAGCATAAAGTTTTGATGGAAATCGGCGGAGTTAAATTTCACATAAAACTAGTATCTTCTCGTTTAGAATAAAAATGAAAAAATCTTCACCAGGCGTGGATCTACAATGGTGGCGATACCGGAGATCGCCCCCCCCCCTTCAAGATTTTCTGACTTACCATCCCTTTTTTCTTTTTCACAGATAAATGAAGAAAAGCTATAAAAAGTATGCAATTTCATAATAGAAAAATAATTTTAAATTGTTAATGAATATTTGAAAGATTGCAAAATATATAAAATAATATTAAATGTGTAAAATGGTAGATTTATAGACAGCATGTGTATACAATTGTCTGGACCCCCCCCCCCCTCCCCAGGACACTTCTCTGGATCGGCGTGTAATCTTCACAAGGTTTAAACCCTCAAAAATGTAAAACATAATTATCTTTTCAAAAAACAAAAGGAAAGACCTGTTTATTAAAAATATATTTTTTTTCTTCAGCTTTGCATACTCTGTGTATTATTTTCTTTATTTTTACGCGAGTCTTATGGCTCTTATGTCAAGGATCTATAGGAAAATTTTGAACGATTGTTTGCAATGAGTCAAATGTTGTTATTGGCAAATGATATAGAGTATATAATCAGAAACATAAAATGAAAGGTTAAAAATAGGCCGAATCTAAAGGTCCGGACAGTCCGTACGTTTATCTACTTTTATCACACGTTAGAGTCTAAACGTACGGAACTGGCAAGAGGAAGGGGGAGCTGGAAAAGGAAAGGGGGGTGTGGCTTGTATCCGGACGTATATACACTATCTTAAAAATATGAAATGCCACGAACCACAAAATATATGTAATAAAAAACATTTGGCAACATGATGCAACTTGTAATTTCGCTTTTTTTCTATTTTTCGCAGTTTTGTAACAAAAAATGAATTTAAAAATAATAGAACCTGAATCTAAATACTTAAAAAAATAGATTCAATATTTGTGCCAATATTTAACGTTTTGATGTTGTTTACTTACAACTTGCTCCTCCAAGACATAACCTTATTTCTGTAACAAGCGATTTCGAATCTCTTGCCAGCTTTCTTCATTCGCACCACAGCGACATTTGTTAGTCTTATTTGATTAATCGGTGTAAATATATTTGCCCTCGGCATTTTGAAGCTTTATTTTTTAATAATCTTGTTTTTTACGTCCTGCCGAAGTGCCGACAACGGTACATATGTATATATAATATAATAATAAATACAACATCAACATGGTGTTGAAAACTACACGGAAACGGAAGAGCGCGGAGAGTTGAGACATGTTTCCCCCTCCAATGGTCACCGCTTAACCGGAACTCTGATATTTTCATGGGGCGCGAAAAGTTTGAATTGTGCAGTTTTTTATTATTTCTTTATAATTTGAAGAATAATAAATTATTTACTAATTCTTCATGAACCAAAAATAACTAAGTATTATTCAGTATATTTGTTTGAAAATTAATATCATTACTTTACCAATAATTTTGCAATCTTTGTATGATGGGTGTTGTCTATTCTGTATGAAATCCTCTTTCAATTAAAATTGAGATTTGAAAATCGCGCCAACTCATGCCAATCAAATTCAGGAAAAAATCAACTAGTTTCGGTAAGGTACAGCGGCTCCAATCAGAATTGGAGTAGCCTTTGTCCCATGGCAGATAAGAGCAGTGGATGAAAGCGAAACTAATGAGAGTGAAAGAGACGGATAGATCTATTTGTCTCTTTCACTCTCATGAGTTTCTGCTTTCATCTGACATGGGAGTCCACCATGAGGATCTCTAACGTTTTGACGTCAGTTGCCGAGGGCCAAACTTAATACCAATTGCAAGGGACGAAACTTAATTTTGTTTAGAACTTGAAAAAAAAAAAAATGATTTTTCACTATAATTGTATTTGAATATTATTTTTTAGCGTTACAAATTTCTTTTATTGATTTTATTATTTGATTGAATAGTTTTTGAAACAAAAAAAGTCTGAATATACTTATGGTGAAAAATGATTATTTTCTGAGTTATTAATTATTAAACTCAAGCTCGGATAACAAGGCGTTTGCCTCCTTGGTACACACACGATACTTTAAGTGAAGATGTGATATTTGCAAGTTTATTACGTCTCACATTTGACGTTAGGTTGACGCTGCTGTGTAAACGGTTATTTTCAGAACTAAAAAGACGCTGATAAAACGTTAATCATGCGTGCGTCCCTTGCAATTCGTATTGTTGTTTGTGTAGGCAACTTGATAATCAGCATTCCACTTAATTGCTAGCGAACTTCACTTCGTCGAGTGCTGAGGGGAAAACATTGGCACCAAATGCATAGAACAATACTTTATTTTTGTAATATCTTCGTAAAAATTATAATTATGATTATCATTTTATTATTTCATTAAATAGTTCTTAAAAATTAAAAACTAATATTTAAATAATACACTTATTCAGGGTGTGCCAGGTTCGAGTGTCTGGACTTATATAGCTATATAAAAATAAAAAATAAATAAATCGAAAATTCCTTTTCCAAAAATCAGTTGAAATTTTGGTTTTTCAGTTATAAAATATTTAGGTTATAAAATATATTTTATACCTCAAAAAATTAAATTCACCTGCCCTAATAGCACGGAACGTTAACGTTCCCGGGACGTTCCGCGGGAACTTTCGGAACGTTCCCGGAACGTGTAAAATGTCCGCCGCTTGGGAACGTTCCAGGAATGTTCCAAACATAAATTAACGTTATTGTTATTATTATCAATAAATATCTCGTAAACCGTAAGTGATAGGTCAAAATCGATGTCAGTTTATGATACGGATATCATATTATAGTGTAGTATGTGCGGTACTCAAAACTCAAAAATGACATCCATTTTTACCTATCTCTTACGGTTTACGAGATAATTGTTGTTAAAAATAACAATAATGGAAAGTTCCCTTCAGGTCCCAGTGCGGAACGTTCCTGGAACGTTCCCAAGGGGCGGACATTTTACACGTACCTGGAACGATCCGCTGGAATGTTCCGAAGGTGCCCGCGGAACGTTCCCGGAATGTTCCGTGCTATCAGGGTGATTTTTGGAAAAGGAATTTTCGATTCCATACTAAAAAAAAGTCAGGAATCGTCAGAAAAAAAGTCAGGACTTCTGACCATTTCTGACCACTTTTGTTATGTTTCTCGGCAGAAATCGCCAGGAAAATTCAGAATTCATGAGAAATGTTCAGCATTCATGAGAAATGTTCAGCATTCATGAGAAATGTTCTGAAATCGTCAGAGCTTGGGTTCGAAGGATAATCCTTTTATTAAGGGTCCAAGAATAGAGTGCCATAAAACCTAATCCCTTTTATATTTGTCAGGTTATTTATATTATTTATTTATGCATATTCTCTTTGTACTTATATTTAATTATTAATATTTATATATTAAATGTCTGAAGGTGAATCTGAAAATTTTGTCCGTTTTGACGTATCTCTTTCTCTTTACAAGATACATTATATTTATCCTAATTTTGAATTTTTTAGGAAAATTGTTAGGTATCTGAAATCGTCGAAACCCGTAGATTCTGAATTTCTAACTTTTGATTCTTTATCTGCAACATTGAAAAAAAAATTATTTTCCATTAAGTAATTTATTATTTTGATTTTTATACAGCCATACAAGTCCGGACACTTGAGTATGGGACACCCTGTATTTAAAAAAATTAGTTTTCTTTTTACGAAGATATTAACGAAATAGTGCCAAAATGGACAAACCCCCATGCATTTGGTCCACTGTTTTCCCCTCAGCAATCAACGAAGTGAAGTTAGGTTGTGCTTAAGTGAAAATACCTATAATTAGGTAATTCACGTTGTGAAGTCGAATCAACGTGGCGCCGAATACTGCTGTTTTTAAGGACCATTTTACGAAATAATAAGATCGATAAAACAAACAATTATCCACTTTATTATTTCATAAAATGGCCCTTGAAAAATAAAAACTAATTTTGAAACACACACCACACACGTGAAATACTTAATTTTAGGGTACGGTCACATCTCGTTTGCATGCAAGCGGGAATGTCATTTTCTCTCACTCTACCGCATGATGATACAAGTTTATCTCACTCTAGTATTATGCTCCTCATGAAACAAAATAATTTTTTTGGCATCGAGTTCATATCTGCGTTATTGGTAGGTTAAGTGTCAGTAAAATACACATGCATAAACCCAATAAAAACATAAATATGAACTCGATACAAAAAAAATTACGCCAACACAGTGGCGTTCTATAACGGAAAATAATCCCTGAACATTATTCTAATTTTTATGATAAGAATTTGTTTGTTAAATATTTTCAATTGTTATAAAAATGCTTAACAAGTTTTGTACTTGTTTGACTTCGTTCGTACACCTACAAATTGTCAACCTATGAATTATCAACGTAATAACTCGCATTTTGAATACTTCTCCAATAAATAGAACAATATTATAATTTCCATAAAACTAAAACTCTTCAGAAGTAGGTTTTAAATTGATTACAATATATTAGGATAATTTCTAAATTCAAAAAGTATACCATCTAACATTGCCAAAAACATTCAATTTTTAAACATGAAACCTGAATCACGCAAAAGAGAAATAATAAATACAATATATTTTTAATACTTCTTGACTTCGGAATTTTTAAAGCTATGTAAAATATGAAATGTATTTTATAAAAATTAATTTTCACTTTGCAATTTTAAATTTGGCGCCGAAAATAGTAGTTCGCGCATGTGCAGTTTACTTTCGTGGGAATGTATCCAACATGGCCGCTGCGAACGTGATCGAGCGTGATGCCGTTTGACGTGCGCGAAAAATGATGGATTTTCCGCGGTTTTGACAGTACGTTTATCGGTACGCGGGTGTGGAGTGAGAGTGAGTGTGGGTGGTGAACTTTTCGTGTGGAATTATGGCGTTGGTCACTGTTCAGCGTTCCCCGAGTGTTTCCAGCTCTCCCCAGAGTTCGGTGAGTTTTCTATTTCATTTCGGCACGCACCCAGCCACAACACATATAGGTGATTGATAGGCATTCTGTCAACGAACTCTATTGTTCTCTGCTGATCCGAACACTGCATCTGCAGGTCGTTCCGGGCTTTAAAACTGATGCCTTAAAAAATTTGTTGCAAATGCAAGGTTTAGACGTTCTTCACGTTTGAACATAAAAGGGAATCCCAATTCGCATTACGAACTTCCATCTGTCTGTTCTCTCTTGACAGTTTTCTGCAAAAAGAATGTCTAGATATTCTCGGGTCAGTATCAACAATGCCCGAGAAACTCGAGATAATGTAAGAAGAGAGAGAGGGGGAGAATTTGTGTAAAAATTTTGCAGAAATTGCGAACATTCAATAGTGCAAAATGTTCAGTATTGTCATCAGTTTTAGGCTTTGTGTCAGTTGGTTTGTGCTCCCTTTGTTTATTGTCTGTGAACGAGTCTTTGTTGTTAATTCTAGGTTAGGTTCGACTAGAGGAAGGTTTTTAGCGTTCTTAGTTCGTCTCTTTGGCTTTGTTGATTAAATCTTCCTGGGAATGTTGGGAAATTGAGATTGTGTCATTTAGTCTTACGTTGAAGAATGCACATTGCACAGCTGTCATTAGTCACGTGGGGACTATCGTGTTAATGAACTGCGAGTCTTGAAGTAATGCAAGTGAATGTACTTGTTTTTTTACTTCAAAACATCTAAAAATCATTCACATTAATGTTTATTACTTAACTATAAATGTTACTATTACTGATGTCAATCCTCCTCTTCCACTTGACAGATCAAATTCGAAATATTTTTTATGATAGACCATAGTTTTGCAAAATCGTTAGATCATCTCAGTGAAATTTTAATGAGAAATTATATATTCAAAATTTAAATAAAGAGAATATAAAATAATTTAGCGCAATGGATGTGTTTTGAAGTCGAAAAATTGCAAACATCAAAATGACTGGACTGGAAATTAATCAGGCGGTATATAAATTTGCATAACGCGGTTTCAGGGGCGTCTCGAGGCTGTATTTAAAGCGAGCGATTCTCGAACAGGGTGGCCCGAATGTGGCCGACTTCGCTTTTTGACGATGGAGAATAACCCCCTCTAAGTTTCAGATGCAGATGCTCAGTCTGCCTGTCGCGTTTCCAAACGACGGTAGGACGCGACTGATCACATTTTTAAATTCAATTTTAAGTCGTAAAATTATAAACCATTCTCGTGCTATTATATTAAATGAAAATTATTCGGTATCGATTGTCAATACTCTACATGTTTAAAAATAAACTGACGATATTACTTATTTAGTTCTAAATAAAATAAATTTGCGCGATACATTTCTAGAAAAAAAATCAATTATATTGGCTGTTTATAATTTTTGTGTATGTATATTGTATACAGTATGTAGACAATACAAGTTTGTTTCAATTTGATTTGGTTTTAATTATTTTTACAGTGGATGTCATGAGTTGTTTTATATCTCTAAGGGATGATTTTCCATTAAATTGACAATCAATTTAACCAATTGATTGTCCCACACGTGGAAGGTCGGTTTCGCGTCTATTATCGAGTTTCGTTTCGAGTGGTAAGACATGATTCTCTTGAAACAAAAGAGTGTTGTGTTATATATTCTGCCACCACCTACGGCTCCAGAACCACCCTCGCCATGGTTGAGTATTCTCTGGGGAGATGATCGACGACCTCGTACCCGAGTGGCTCGGGGAAATCGCGTGATGCAGTTGTGTAACAAAGTGATTGCAAAAGTAAGACCAGTTACAGTTATAAAAGTAATTACTCCTCGTCCAGGAAAATATCAAGCGTCTGATTCACGAAAAATGCAGTGAAACTTCGACAATACGAAGTGCTTCGGGACCGAGAAAAACGTCAAATTATCGATAATTCGTGTTATCGAAAATAAGGATCTAAACGCACATATTACGTTTAAATACGTTCCATGGAACATGTTATGAATCTCCCTTGAAGGCGAAACTTTGTTCGATGCGGGCTGCATGAAACTTTTTCTTCAGCGCATATTTTATGCCCAAAAAAAGCGTAACTGAGCGTAAAAAATTGGATAGGGTAAAAGCACCAGGAAAAGGCAAAAATATGGTTATTTGTAATTAAATTAACCTAAGGTTCTGTCCCATTTATTAAATCAGTGTCTACATCAACAAAATCTTCAAAGTTTACGTCTGTGAATCCTGATCTACATTGTAGATCAGTTCACTCTACAGAAAAACCAACCGCAGAATGTTCGTCCCCTAGGCATATTAGCGCAGACCATAACAGTGTCACGATCTTTGCTCTTCTTTCTACAATGACAGGAGGTCTCATGCAATCGTCTAGGTTATAAATATGAATGTTTCGAAGTATGTTAATACTCACTGCCATAGTTCGTATTATCGAAGTTTCACTGTAAAACAAATTTAATGACTCTTTTTTTATTGCATTGATGCAACACATTTGAATCAGTCAATTTTATTGCTTATATTAAAATTAAACCTTATATGATATTATATTTATCGATTTGATTTTTTCCCCATTGTTTTAGTTAAACATAATTGTCAGTTAAATCACGTTGTGATTTCTTCAAATTCTCATCTTATACTTGATTGACAGTAGTTATAAATTTCGCAAATAATGAAAATCGATTTTATCTATGTTTTTGTATGTTATTTAGCTAATTATATTTATAACTAGTAAAATTTTACAGACATTTAGTGACTTTCAACTGAAAATTAGTTAAAATCGTAAAATGAATCAGTGACTTTCAAATATTTAAAATTTGTCAAATTCAATGCAAAATATTAAAAATAAACGATACTATTTCATTCGAGGGGTGATAAAAATATGCGAAAAATACTATTAACGGGTTGAATGAAATAATATTGAAAAGTAATTGATTATAGTTTTCAATAAACAAAGTGCGCGGGCACGTGTATACTATTATTTAATTGTAAACCTTGTTTCGACTCCACCCCACTGTTTGCTGGGCATGACCGTTACGCATCCTTCGACTTGCACGTCCATCAAGCTAGCACCCCCACCATCGAAAATCAGTATTTTGATTATACCCAAATTATGTGCTAATTATGTGCTAATTTTGTGCCCAAATAATAATTTTTGTGCTCCTTTATTTTTTTCAATACATTAACTTTTATAGTGGGGGTGCTAGCTTGACGTCAAGCTAGCACCC
>CAKNYM010052364.1:74189-148054 GCA_932195095.1 Andricus curvator
AGAGTCACCTGAAGCTAGCATTACTACACGTTTTTGGTAAAAAAAAAAAGTGCACGGATTTTGTGCATAGCGCAAATCCAGAGCACTTAATTAGCACTAAATTCCTGCGCAAAGGAGAATTTGATATCATTAATAGTTTCCGAGTTTCAGATACCGGAGTTGTGGCTTCAGCTGAAGCTGGCACTACTACATGTTTTTGACCAAAATTACCGGGCACAAAATTTTTTTTCTGCAGCATAAATTAGCACTAAATAGGCACTAAATTATGGCATAGTGCCCATATCGATATGACAATGTTGTAATTCCAGCTTCCGGGACCTAAGAAATGAGTATTCCGCCCTCTTCGGGGATGATAAGGATTAAATTTATATTTTCTGTTTCTTGTGATATTTCTCTATGATAAAAAATCATTTTAAAATACTTTTCAACTTTTTCATCAATTTAAAACATTAAAGAATGTACTTTTGTGTAATTGAGAATGACAACTATGTAAAGCTCAGTTTCTTTTTCCTCTCTCTTTCTCAAAAATATATTTTTTTTTAATACGAAAAGATCATTTCTAAACACAATGGAAATTTTTCATATATTTAACACATGAAAAAATTCATTGGCCCTCAATCAAAGAAATTCCTCTTGATTCAAAGAAATTTTTTTTGTTCTAATGAAAAATTTTCTTTAGCCAGACAGAGAGGCACCATCGTAAAGCCTGTTTTTTCGGCTTCAGGGGGTCGTTTTTCTCATAAAACTAATACCTTCTCATTATGATGAGAATATAAAAATTGATATTTGTAAAGCACATGTTAAAGAATATTTATGAATGTTTTTAAATGTCTAATACCCATTTTTTCACTTGTGGAGGACTTCAAAGTCGAGGATCATTTCTCCTGTTTCTTCACACGTTTTCTGTCATAGTAAAGAAAAATATTTGTTTGACGAAACTAATCATTTTTCTCTCAGTGAACTTTTTGACTAATCAATTTCGAGTAGAAAGAGATAGGTTGCCTTCCACTGTCTCAATTTTCATTCTAATTGCGATACACGTTTCCCCCACTGAGTCATCAATCCTTTTCTATATGTCGATGGTTTGGTATAGCTTTTTTCAAACTGTAACGACAATGTGCAGACTGGCATGAAATCGAAATTTTTACTTCAATAAATTTTCCACTTCGTATAAATATAAAAATATGTATTCTGTACCTAATAAATATCAATATCACTCATGTACTAAAATAATAGTTATAACTTGTTTTCAAAACCACTACAATCGTTTTTGTTTGTTTGTCAGGTACTTCTTATTTCGGTAACTAACGTTAATGTTCGTTTACCGAGAAAAGATTTCCAAAGTCATTCAAATGAGAAGCAAAAATGGACAAGAACATATAACTTTGCTTCTTCATCAAATGAATAATGCTGTTTAAAAGCGTTCACTTCAAAGATTAATATGACCTGTAGAGTTTCGGTTTACCTTCCTTTGCTTTTTGGACGAGGTCTCGATTTTACAAATCTAGAGTCTTGGTAGCAATAATTATGTGGTAATAAGAAGCAGTTTCTTAAAAATTGCAGCCGCTATTTGTTTCATAATCATGTGAAGTAGGTGAGAAACTTGAGGAAGATGATAAGAAAAATGCGTTTCTGAATAAGTCTAGCGACCGTTTCGAGTCTCCTTTCGTTTATGGTTTCCATATACAAATCCTTTCTATCCTACAAATAACGTTGCTGCCCGTACATATGCCCGCATGCACCCAACAGCGAATTATTTATCGCGAGTAAAAGTGAAGATGGGTGAGAAACGTTAGGAAAGGTCATGTGTCGTGATGTAATTCTCACGTACTGCACGATTTGCAACTAGAAAACGGGACTTTGCTTGTTTCTTTGATCAGGGAATCAGTGGACGAAAATACCAAATGCCTTCGAATAAAATATCAAACCTTCATATAAGTAGAAGTGTTACAAAAATATAATCCATGTATCGGAATGGAAAGAATTTGTTGACCTTACTCGATTTTGTTGTTTTCTCTGTTTTTTGTTGTTGTTGTATTTGGCCACACAGTTAAGTTTTTCGCTTGAAGCATGGACAACCTTGCCAGATAAGGTGATACACCAACCTGATAGTCTTAACATGGCAGAGTGGCGTTGAGTCGAGCCTTCTTTGACTTTAAACTTGACCAGCCAAAGCTGGCTTTAACCCTGGAAACGACAGTTCTGTTTTCCTTTTTTAATTACACATACTTGAAGAGCGAGGTTTTCCAGATAGTTTTTGATCAGTCATTATTCAGTCTTTAACCCCTTTGCAACTCTATCAGTTAACTGTCAGGTTTTTCGTATTTAACACTTCTTCTTTGTTAAAACGATTCTTTCCATAAATTATTTTTCAGAATGTTTAAATATGTTGAGGCGTCTTAGTACCTCTATTATCAATGCTGCGGAGAATTCAGAATGCGTTTCGAAAATTTCTGCTTGGTTTGAATTTTTTCCCCGAGTGGAACAATAGGGACATAAAGCTGCGTTTAGATGGCCTCAGGAATCTAGACAGAGTCTGCAGCATGTGTACAATTTATGGAGCTGAGATTGCTCTCCTGGGATGCAAATTTTCTGGTGAATTATCAAACGCATGCAAAACACAAAGTGTAAGTTTTGCCTCTTCATTGTGATGGAAATAAAGATTACACCCCTCGTTACAATTTATATCGAATAGGAGGCCGTCGTTATCTTCTATCGCATTTGTTGACAGTACTTGTCAAAAGAAATAATGATTATAAATTAAATATATAGAATCAAATTAAAATAGGCTTTAATAATATATAATGAAATTGATTAAAATATGAAATGCATCATCATCCTTTGCATGTATTTGGCTGTTCCGTTTCTGGCGCCATAATTAAAAAAGCTAATACCCTTCGTGAAGCTCAATCTTCTTTTCAGCATGTGAAGGGTTCTATTTCAAGCTCCCTCGCCGGGACTGGAAAATTGCACCATGACGCTAATAGCTCTAGGCTGTTTTATGCGCGCGCACGATACATTTTCTGCAAGCCTAATAAAAAGGCATACCCAGCACAGGTTAGTCAGTCCAGCTGTTTTAAAAGTGCCCACTTCTTGCAGATATTTTCTCTTCCTCGAAACAAGTTTTACGAGCGTCTGTTTCTGCTGGAACAGAGTCCGCGAGTACATCCTCGCGATTCGCAGAAGGTCGATATGAGTGCACACTGCCTCCGCAGACAACTTGATCGCAAACATGCCTTGGTCACTCATTGTTGCAAGTGACGTCGCTGCAAATCGCTTTTGCATTTGACGGCTTGTCGCTCCCACGACAGGCTGCGGCAAATGTAATTTAAATTTGACCCGCGAGCAATCGCTTTGCTATTGCATTCATCGAATCAGCGGAAAATTTAATTCTACTGAGCTAAGAATGATGATTGGTACGTTCACTTAGGAGGCAGCTGGATGACGTTAATGTCGGATTCATTGAAGATAAATGACTTTATTCCCTACATAATGATATGTCTGAGACTTGGGTTTTGATATGGTAATTTGGGATGGTAAAGATGGTATTTCAAACCTTACCACAGTTTGTCAGAGCCAGAGTACCTGACGAATTTTGGCGTAAAAGGAAAATATTTAAAATTGCTACGTTAGACAAAGTTTTTCAATTGAGAAGAATTTCGCTTTTAGTTAGACTATCCTTTATGATGACGTTAATGACGGATTTATTGAAGGTAAATGACTTAAATTCCCTACATAAAGATATGTCTGAGACTTGGGTTCTGACAGGTCTTTGAAGACTTGTTGAACAAGATTATACGAAAGTATATATTTTAAAGTTATTGTGTGGGTAGTAGGGTGGTCTTTATTTTCCAATATTTAAAATTGTGGGCTTCGAAACCCAAGTTTCGTGAGGTTACATGAGAAGAAAATGCTCTGCAATTTTTATCCCAATCGGATGATATGTTGATTTTTGCATGTATTTTACATTTAAAAATTGAGTAAAAGCTTCAAATTGAGACAACTTTCTCAAATTTAAATGGAATTTAATGCCCACCGAGGGCGTGGTAGCTTTTGGCACATGGGAAAAAAGTCGTCGTGTGAAAATTGAAATATTATACGAAAATTCAAAATGGTGGCTATCACAATTTTTGCAATTATGGGATATTTTTGCATTTTCCCCGAAAAAATTACTTGAGCTTTGGTCAGCAGCAGACCATTTTTGTTTATCAAAAAGTAAGTAGTGATGTGTGCAATACAAAATCTTGGAAAATTACAGAATGGTGGCAAATATAATTTCGAAATAATAGCATTTTTAATAAGTTTCAACGATATTTCGTAAAAATTGGTTGGTAAAGCATGTATATCAGTAGAAATGAACTAGTGATGCATAAAGCTTACAATGCTAACAAATAAAAAAATGACTATCAGCGAAGTTACCAAAATATTTTTTTGGCTCACACTTTAGTTAACAGTTTTATGGAAATTTATTTATAGCTTCATAGGCACATGCTCTTTATTTCTAGAAAAACTTTCGCGAACGGCTTCTCGACAAGAGGATGCACAGCATCTTCTACAGAAATGTGAAGGATCAGTCGATGTCGTATGAGCTAATATTTTCTTTCCTCACATCACCCGAATTGAAGTCGGGCACGGAGGGTTTCATTTTGGCTCAAAATTTTGCAAGGGTGCCACATTTTGAGCCAAGACATGTCCGATGATATCTGCAGAGCGTGTCATACACACCCCGAGCACATAGGACACTAACTATCTAGTTGTCCAGCTCATGCAAGAATGACGTACATCCAAAGGCACAATGCGGCACCAAGAGTGCTTTATTACCATCTTTGCCACTCTTACAAGGTTAGCCCTACTGATACCGTTCCGCCAAACCCTCCTAGGGAAATAGAGTCAATTGTCGAAAATGGAAAGTGCCGCATAAACTCTAACTTCATATTCTCGACAATTTTATTGTTTCTGTCGCGCACTCGAGGCCTAGTTCTTGACTTCGAGTAACGAACCATGTTCGTTATCGGATTTTCGGCACCAGCCGACAAGAACATCACAGCTAGGGAGAATGAAAAGAAAGAGAGGCATAAAGATCTTATAAGAGAGTTGCCACGGGTATACCTAGAATATTCTGTTAAGCTAGTCATCCTTGTCATCGGTGTTCTTGAAGGTGCCAAGCTTTCACTGGTTGATAACCTGAAAAGCATCCCTGCGTGTCAACGAAATGCAAAAAATGTAAATAATTTAAATTTAATTTTAAATACACTGGGGGGGGGGGGGGGACGCAGAAGGCGGTCGTCCTTCGGTTGCTCCGTGTTCTCAGGGTCATGTGACGTGGTTACAGCCACGATTTCGCTGGGTGCGGGTGCAATTTTGTAGAATGGCACCCGCCCCCGGTGAAATCTCGTGGTAGTCCTTATGAAAAACTTTTAACTATATAAATTAACCGGAATGTTGATATGTGTTTCGTCTATATTTTTTTCTTCGTAGCTTTATTTTCCATAATTTGTTTTATACGTTTTTTGCATTAAACAAATGATAATTGTATGCAATAATATTGCATACTATTTATAACTTTTCCGCCTGGGACACTCAGAGAAAAAGTTGTCGTGAAACAAATGCATCGTCCTCTTGCCTGTTTTTGTTTTGAACGATGTGAATACATTTTTTACTCAAACAGCATTATTTGGCTGCAAGATTAGGTGAAGTTAGTCGCATAAGGAAAATTTTTGCTGCAAAAAGATTCCTGTTGAGACAAATGAAAATCCTCTCAACCATAAATTTAAGAGGACATTTCTCTGAGTGGAAATATCAAATACATTTTCTATTAATCTAGATTATAGATAAACTTTTTGGGTAAAAATGATGTGCTCTTTTATATTTTGCAATAAAAAATGTTTCGTTTTGTTTATTTTGGAGAACTAAACGGTTTGGTTGCTATAGAAACAACAAAATTTTGTTGTCCCCAAAAAATGTGGTTCTTTTAACAAACCGTTTGCTGAACCAACAACATATTTGTTAATTCTATCTAAACCGATATTTAGTTATTTGAACAAATTTTTTGTTGGACCAACAAAGGTTTGTCATGAAAGAATCAAAATTTGTTTGGGACATCAAAAAAATTTTCTCGCTTCTATAGTAACCAAATCGTTTTATTGTCCGAACTAATCATTTTTCTCACAGTAGCGTCTTCGGATTCGTTTTGCGTGGGACAAATAAACTTGTAATTAATAAATCCTAATTCAGAGAATGTTTTACAAATGACGTCATTCTTCTGCTAAGTGTTATATTGAAAAGCCGATAATCATATTTATTTCATAGTCATTTTATGATCTCACTATGCTATTTTCGCCGACGCTTCAATTACCGATGTTTAATGTCAATCTTAACGCGTATAAGGCGTGGCGTAATAAAAGAAGCAATTCAAACGACAATGTAGAAAATAATGGAATTTAGCAAGTCAGCGCAAAATAATGTCATTATTCATTACAATATTTTTACCATTATTTATTTGTTCCGAATGCCATGTGGAATTTCCAGTACTTCGATATGCCGAGGAAGAGCATACCTTCTTTTTAATCTTGTGGCATGGTTTCTTGTACGCAGGCCCGCATCGGTAAGTTAGGATTTTGGAAGAAGTCCCTATGGACCGGTCTATTTTAAGAAATTTGGGCCGTTTGACTTCCAGAATTGGGTCGTTTCCTGATTCTCAACCATTTGTTTGAACCATTTTTCCCGGGCCGATTTTCTATCCCAATTCGACCCCGCGTGTACCAAGTAATTTGAGAAAAACATTATGTACCTGGGACAACATTATTATTTCAGTTCACTGGTACCATCCCTTGCAGATTATTTAAGACACGCTAAAGTAAATCTAGAAATTAATCCCATTATTGTTTCACTAAACTCGTTAGTTGACCCCCTTCATTAGGAAACCCCAAGAATTTAATAAACGCCCACCTAGGGATTAATTTAGCCTTAATGGATAATTTACATCTAAATAGAACCTTCTTCAACCATTCATTTTTGTATTAATGCATTTTTATGGTATTCTGATGGAGCCTCCCTTCCTTCAAAATTAAATTTCTGGGTGAGCCAGTCGCTACCTCGCATAATAAATTCCCTGGATGCTTTCACGACCCCTTTAGATTCTCAATCAATGGACGAGCATCGCTAGAGCCCCTTTTGATTGTGCAAAAAAATGCACTTACCCTGGGGAGTGTAAGTGCACTTCGTAATGCCAGTGACATAGAGCGTATGCAAAGTTCCTAGGGGTGTGGCCACCCCACTTCAGAAGACCCTCGAACCGGTCCCAGCAAGATCCCTGAAACCGAAGATTAGTCATCCCTTTCATCCTCTTGTTGTGTTAGTCATACATTTTCGGACGTAATTGTTTCGATAAGAGAGGATCAAAGATTAAATCGTGAGAGTGTCCGGTCTAATTAGAGATAATATCTTACTGTAGATATTATTGGTGAATCGGTATCTTATTCTCGATTTCCATCGTAGCTAAATTACAACGAACCACCAACAAATTTAAATAAAAGCTGACTGATTCAAGCTATTTTAATATATTATGCCAGATTTTTCTGGGTTTGGTTTACAACAAATTAAACAGGAAAGAGAGGTACGTTTTCATATGAATCTTGGTTAAATCAGAGCGGCCACTCAAACTTAAAAAAAAAAAATTTCATTTTTAAAAAGTTGAATTTTCAACCAATAAATAGTTCAATTTTCTACCTACAAAAATTAATCTACAACGAAATGATTGAATTTTCAAGCAAAAAAACATTAAGCTTCAACCAAAAACAGTTGCATTTTAAACCAAATAGTTTAATTTTTCAAGCCAAAAAGACGAATCTTTTAGAAGACAGTTGAATTGTCAATTAAGAAAGATAAATTTTGAACCAAAAAAGATTACTTTTCTGCCAAAAGATAAATTTTCGATGCAAAAGAATGAATTTTCTATCCGAAAAGACATTTTTTTAAACAAAACAGATGAATTTTCGACCAAAAAAGATGACTGTTTTCATGAAATAGTTGAATTTTCAACAAAATAATAAAATTTTTCATTTTATTCAAATAGTAAAAGTTTTAACCAAGAGATAAATTCTGGACTAGAAATATAATAGTAGACTTTTCAATTAAAAAGAAGTAACTTTCAAAGGTGAAAGATTAATTTTGAATCAAAAGAGTACTTTTCTATCAAAAGATGAATTTTGAATCAAAAAGTACGGATTTTTTATCCAAAAGGATGAATGTTCAACAGACTAGTTGAATTTTTGACCAAAAAAAGTGAGTTTTTAACAAAATAGTTGAATTTCCACTCAAATAATTAAATTTTCAACGGAACAGAATTTTTAACCGGAATAGATTTATTTTGAACCAGAAATATAATAGTAGACTTTTCTTATTATAAGAATGAACTTTCAACTAAAAATGATGAATTTTTAACAAAAAAGGGGACTTTTTGACAAAGTAGTTAACTTTAAAAAAAAATTCAGTTGTCAACCAAATAGTAGAACTTTTAACCAGAATAGGTGAATTTTTAACTAAAAATATAATTAGTAAACTTTTCAATCAAAAATAATTCACTTTCAGCCAAAAAGGACTACTTTTCTATACCAAAATATGAATAGAAAAAGGGGAATTTTCTTGAAAATATCACGGGAAGAAGAGGAATTCTTTAAAAATAGATAAAGAGGGGAAAGGGGGAAATAGTGTGAAGTCTAGGATTTAATAAACCGTAGTGAAACTTCTGTGCAAGGAAGCAACTGATTTTATTTCACAGACAGAATATAAATTGTGACGTTCCTTAAGAATAGGGGCCATTTTTTCGATCGTAGTTTAGGAGATATTCGCTTTTTTGGGACCCAGGATCTAAAATATATAGTTTGAATTTTCGGTAGGAAAACATACTTCAATCTGTGCTCCATTTGGTAAAATTATATTTTTATGTCGCTCAAATGACCGCGAGTGGATAAATGTTATATATGAAGACAAAATATGTAACACGTGAACTTATAGCACTCTCTAACTGCAAATCAGTTTTCTTCGAAAAGCACTTTTTGAATTTATTTGTGAAACATTTAGAGTTTCCCTAAATTATAACTTTATCATGCCAACTATTAGAGTAATCAATTTTATAAATTTACGTTATCTATATAGCTATGTTAAATATCTGAGAAGGCATTTTTTGTTTTTCAAATATTAAAGGATCTTTAGGATTTGAACTATCCAGCAACATAAGCTTTACATTCTTAAATATAAAGTCTAAAAGAAATATTCATTTTTGAACGAAATATTAACATTAAAATCTTCAGTGTAAAATGATCTTCGATGTTTTAACGGAGATGGTTGGTAACTCTGAGCACAATTCCAAGCACATTTTTTTTTAAGGACGCGGCAATATTTATTGAAGAAGTAAAAACAAATCAGAAAAAATCCCGGGTTTTAACAAAATTCCAGGATAATTTCCGGGTTTCCCGGTAAGTGGACACCTAGCCACCCTGTAAATGTATGGGAACAGAATACTAAATTTGAAATGTGGCTTCGTCCAATACTTTAACTGCTTTAACAGGATTTGGAGATTAGCATTTTTTATTGTGCATAAAATTATGTACAGTATCCGAAGGTTTATTAATTTGAAATGTTTTAAATCTTAATTAACTTATTATCAAAGGTTGCTCGATTAATGAATGAATACGATATATTATAAATAGTCATAGTGGTTCCTGTGCCACTTTTCCGAATTAAAATTGAATAAAGATTGCATCAGGCTTAGGTTCGAATGTAAGATGATGTACCGTTCTTGTTTAATGGTACCGTTAATTACTAAACACACCTCAGTAGTGAGCGCCCCTAAAATTAATCTTTGCGGTTCCGACAAAGAGACGTCTGCTTGGAGAAAGGGGCAAAGAGAATAAAAGCCAGAGACTGCAGGTTAAATTACACTCCGGTAGCTCACGACCGGTATTGTCTCCTGATCGCGGCTTGCCTGCAGTCGACCACTACTTCATCTCGCCTTCGCCTTCGCAAGGCGGAGATCGAGGTATTTCATTCAATTCGTGGGTGGATGTATCGCCTACCAGGAAATTAGTGCCGGATATGTGATACCCATTAATGTAACCAAGTCGCACATCGTGTTTTCTCCTGTCGCTTTTCAATCCATTCAGAATTATTTATGTCCTGATGTCTTAATTTGTATTATTATTATTTAATTTTTATTATATACTGAGGCAAAGGTTAAAAATATAATAATGATTTAAATTTATTGTTAACAAAAATAATGCTCTTAAGGTTCAAAGCGAAAACAGAAAGTCTTTCGATTTAAATTTCATGTGACAAGGAAGAAACACACAAGACAGTTGAGACGCTTCAATTTCAAGTCGATTAACTAAAAGCGCCAAACCTATCGGACCTCTCTGTTACTTCATACTCTTCAAGACTCATTCATAAACTAAATAGCAAAAAAGTCTGCAATTTAAAAAAAGTCTGTGTTGTGTCCTTATATCGTTTCTTGTTTTCTTTTTAATCGTAAGAAAAGTTTAGCCACTAAAGTAAAATACGTTGCATTTTCGATACCTTGGAAAACGCCTTACGTCCATAACTCATAAGGTGCTAATTTAGGTTTCAATTATCTCAACTTCGGAATAGTCAACCTCTTTCTAATTGCACATAAAAAAAATCTTTAAAAAATGACGGTATCCTTATATTATCTAAAATCCCAAGAACTTCTTATACATACTTTTATAGTTGTTCATACTTTGTTTATATTATTATCGGTTTCAAAGTTTTACAAATGAAGAATGACGTACCACGGGTACACTAAATCCGAAGGTGTTATTTTTTGATCTACATTCACCCAACTGGCAATCGGAGAACCGGAGTTCGATTTCTAGCAGAGCTAAAGAGGATCTTTTCTCGCATTTAATTGAATTTCATTCTCGATAGTATTAAATATATTCCAAGGCAGTTTCCAGAGCTTTAAAAAGTTTTAAGGGATTTCAAAGTTTACAAGATTTTCAAAGATTTGAAGAGTTTTTCAAAAATTTGAAGAGATTGTCAAATATTTTTTGCCTACTCATTTGAATTCATTTGAAATTCAACCTGAATTATTGTTAATTTATCCTGAATTTTATTTCATTTTTGTCTTAATTCTTTGGTATTCTCTTACATTTGTTGAATTTACTTGCATTTTTCTAAATTTACTCAATTATACTTAATTAAATTCATTTTTTTGCATTTTTTTATAGTTCTTGGTTAATTCATCCTGAAGTCTCTGAAACTCTCCTTGAATTCTTAGGCACTTCATCTGAATTTTTTCATTCACTTGAATTTTTCCGAACCAATTTTAATCTTACTGAATTCGATGAATTTTTTCATATATTACATTCTCATCATAATGAGAAAGTATTGGTTTTATGTGAAAAATGACTTTCGCGGATTCCATCAAATGTCGACGTTTTGAGGCCCCCTGAGTCAGAAAAAATAGTTTTTACGTCGGTGTCTGTCTGTCTGTCTGTCGTTGTCGTCGTCGTCGTCTGTATATCGGATAACTTTTGAAAGACTAATCGGATTGGATTGTGCTTTGGCACACAGTTTCAGGGGGCAAAAAAAAAAGATCGAGTTCGTTAACCAGCCATTTTGGATGAAAATTCAAAAAGTTAGAGCATTTTCAAAAATTTTTAGACCATTTTTTTCCAAATTTGAAAATTATATGTGCAGCCGCTTATAGTACTCGAAAATTTAAACAATTTATCCTCACGACTTTTTTTGATAAAAAGAAAATTGTCCGAGTTACAGCATTTTCAAAATCCCCCCCAAAAAAAGAAAAGTAACATTTTCGGCCAAACAACGCACGATACGAAAAAAAGTCAAGATAGGAAAAGTGTTTCTTTTCGCACGTCCTACAAGATTATCAGAACGACTTTTTGAATTTTCTTGAAAAATCGAAAATTCATATTTTTATTGCACAAGAAATAATGAAAAATAAAAAAAATCAATTTCACGGTCAAACTATGCAATATACGACAAATCATGACTGGACTAAAATTGTGCATTCAAAAAAGATCTACAAATTTCTCATGGGTCACTTTTTGATAGGATGTGTAGTTTTTGTTTTATTCGTAAAAAATAACATTAACAGTGAAAAAATCGGCCCGATAAGCGGGCACATTCTCATCAAAACTTTGCTTATTACATTTTCATCTAGAGAAGGTATTAGATTTGTGTAAAATTTGACCCCCCCGGTTTTGGTCAAATGTCCACGTTTTGAGACCCCCTGAGCCCAAAAAACAGGTTTTTACGAATGTGTCTATCTGACTGTCTGTCTGTCTGTATGTATGTATGTCTGTCTGTGAACACGATACTTTCGAAAGAATTGACTGATTCGATTGGCCTTTGGTATACTCTTTTAGTCTTTTAAACTAAAGGTCAAGTTCGTTAGCCAGCCATTTTGGATGAAAATTCAAAAAGTGAGAGCATTTTGAAAATTTTTTAGACCATTTTTTTCAAAATTTGGAAATTATGTATACGGCCCCTTATAGTAATTAAAAATTCAATAATTTTATTCCTATGACATTTTTCGATTTTTTTTTAATTCACTTTAATTTTCATTATATTTCCCTCTATTTTTTAATGCATTTCATCAAATTCTTCTCTTTTCCCTTAAATTCTTCTAAAGTCACTCTAATTTTACTGAAATCAATTAAATTCGTTAAAACTCACCTGTAATTCTCATCGATTTTATCGAATACTTTTGAATTCAAAAGAAGATTCCTGACATTATTAATGCTTATTAGTCACTTTTTCACATTTTTAAAGTAAATTAGGCTGTGGCAGCCCTCAGCTTAATACATTTAAAATGAATTTGTTTTATTTCGTTTATAAAAGATTCTATATTAAAAATGTTACAAGATTAGAATTTTGTTCTTTAAATAATAATAGTCGGGGAAATGAAAAATTAGTGAGGAAAATATGAAGCAAAAGTCAGGGAGTTTTGAAAATGAAGTTTTGCGGCCACCCTTATATAGCAAAACAATAATTTCGTACATTTAGGAAAAGTACACTCTGAAAAGACCTATTTAAGATACATTTTCAGACATATATTTTTGCAAGGATATTTGGAATTAGAATTTTTGATTATTTTTCGAAATTCTAATCCTTCTGGGTGCAAAACACAAAACTTTAGAATATTCTGCTTGAGTTATGAACTAAATGTATTTTTTTTCAGGATTCCGGAGCAGGGGCACCGACAGATGACGACGAGTCTGCACGAAGCTGCAAAAGGTAAGCTTCTCAGACTCATAGTTCCCGCATAAAACCAGGGTAGACTATATACACAGTTTTCAAATTCGCGAAAGACGTCCATTGTGGAGCATTGTTCTTCCTGTAGGAAAAAGAAATGAATAAAATGTTATAAACCTTTTCGAATCAATTATTTACTCCTAAATCAAATACAAATGACTTTGCTTTTTTATGCTTAATTACGATTGATATTGTAATAAAAAAATGTGCAATTATTTTTCAATTAAATACATATAAATTTCTCTGAATGATATTTCACTGAACATGTCCTGTTGAACAGATTGAGTTTATCACCACAAAAGAATGTTAATATATCCGCTCATGCCTTCGGTAATTATTGTTCTACCCTCGCACAAATCACTTTACCAGTACCTTTAGTGTCATTATAAATCATATTGTTTATGGTCGCTTAAATTTTGAGGGGAGCCAATACGGAACGTTTCTCGAGTCCTGAGATCTGTCTCGCTCATCCGCTTCCGTAACGTAAACGTAAATCTTAGACTTAATTGGACCGTTATCTGTAGTCGTAAGTTCCTAAGTTGTACCAGCCTCTCTTATCAGGCGGCTCGTCTTCTCTTTGTTTTTCATTTCGCTAAGATCGTAACTGTCACCCTGTCCAGTTATATGTATATTGAGTTCAGTGAATCGTGACCAGAATTTAACGCAACGACTGGTCGATAAGTCGAGATAAGGGCTGTAATTTCCCTGCCTTGCTTACCGCGCACTGGCAACCGGTAGCTCAGTCTGATGTAACTATCCAGCCCCTACTTAGTAAGTAATTTGTTCTTATCTTGAGATTATTGCCCTGGTGCTTCCCTGTTTTTACCGTGGTTGTCGTTCCATGAAAATTCTTTAGTTCCACAAATTCTTTTCTTACGATTCGCATGGGCTATGCTTTGAAATTTGAAAAAGACATAAGTATTTTCGCATTGAAAACTAAATTCAAATGGATTTTATATTAAACATTCTTTTTTTAAATTTTTAGTGCACAAAGTCGTAACCAAAAGCACAAATATTTTCTCTAGTAATTACAGAGGGCTGTGAGGCACCTTGAAATTTTTTTATCGTCAAAGTTGGCACATAAATACATAGGAAAACCCTCTTATATCGCAAGAAAAAAACTTGACCCCCTATTTCGAGGACTGCGTTATTAGTGCAGGGTGTCTACCCTACCTGGAAAACCTGGAAAACCTGGAATTGTCAGGGAATTTTTATATACCTGGAAAAACCTGGAAATGTCAGGGAATTTTTTTTAAAGTCAGGGAATTTTTTCGAGAGCGTGCTTAATTTTTTTTTAAAATTCCAATATAAAATTGAATAGCAATGATTCTTCATTTGCAAAAGTGACTTTATATTACTGAATTTAACTATTTTGTTGAAAATTCGTTTTTTTTTGGTTTGAAATTAATTTATTTAACTGACAATTTAACTATTCCATTTTTTATTGAAAATTGATCGTTTTTAGTTGAAAATTCAAGTATCTGGCTAAAAATTAATTCATTTTGTTGAAAAATCGTTCTTTTTGGCGAAAAATTAATCTTCTTAGTTGAAAATTCAACTCATGTTGAAAATTTTTCTTTTTTTTGGTTGAATTCGACTGTTTTGGATTTTCGTTCAGAATTCATCTTTTTTGGAAGGAAAATTTAATTACTTGATTTAAAGTTAAACTTTTTCGTTAAAGATTAATTTTCTTTGGTTGAAGACTCATCATTTTAATTGAAAATTCATCTCATTAGTTGTAAAATGAGCTAATTTTTGAAAATTTGTTTCTTTTTCGGTTGAAAATTAATGTTAGTTAAAATTAATCTTTTTGGTTGAAAATGTAACTATGTTTTTGCAAATTAGTTTTTTGTTGTTTTTAAAATTCTCTTTTTAACTGTAAATGTAACTATTTTAATTGAATATTCCAACATTCTATTTGAAAATTCATCTCTTTGATTAAACATCAATTTTTTGAACTGAAAAGTTAACTATTCATTTTTTCAATGACAATTTATCTTTTTTAGTTGAAAATTCAACTATTTCGCTGAAAATTCATGTACTTTTTTGAAAAATCGTATTTTTTGGTAGAAAATTCAAGTATTCCAGTTAAATATTCATCATTTCTTTTGAAAATTCATCCTTTTGATTGCAAATAAAACTACTTGGTTAAAAGTAAACTGTTTTGTTATAAATTCATCTTTTTGGTTCAAATTCATCTATTTTAGTTGAATACTCATCATTCTAATTGAAAATTCATCACTTAGCTGAATTTTTTTTATATGGAAAATTAATTTTTTTTTAAATCATCTTTTTCAGTTCGAAATTCAATATTTGGTTAAGAATTTATGTATTTTCTTGAAAAATCGTCTTTTTGGTAGAAAATCAATCTTCTTGATTAAAAATTAATCTTTTTGGTTGAAAATTCAAGTATTCCAGTCAAATATTCATAATTTTATTTGAAAATTCATCCTTTTGGTTTAAATTCATCTATTCCAGTTGAAGATTCATAATTTTAGTTAAAAATTATCACTTTGGTTGACATTTAAAAAAAATTAAAATTACATTATTCCATTTTTGTTTGAAAACTGATCTTTGCTAGTTCAAAATTCAACTATTTTGTTGAAAATTGATCTTTTTAGTTGAAAATTCAACAATTTGGCTGAGAATTCATGTATTTTGTTTAGAAATCGTATTTTTTGGGTAGAAATTAATCTTTCTGCTTTAAAATAAGATTTTTTGTTAAAAATTCTACTATTCAAATTGAAGTTTCATCATTTTAGTTGAAAATGCATCAGTTTGGTTGAAAATCAATTTTCGCTTTCAATGCAAATTTAAGTATTCCATTTTTGATTGAAAATTGCTCTTTTATATTTCAAAATTCTTGTATTTTTTTGAAAGTCGTCTTTTTTGGTAGAAAATAAATCTTATTGGTTCAAAATTCACCTTTTTGGTTGAAAAATAAACTTTTCCAGTTAAGGATTCTTCATTCTAGTTGAAAATTCATCACTGGTGGAAAATTTGTTGTTTTTTTTTTGTGTGAAAATTATTTTTTTTTAATGAAAATTAAATTATTCCATTTTTGTTTAAAAATTGATCTTTTTAGTTGAAAATTCAACTATTTGGTTGATAATTCATGTATTTTGTTGAGAAATTGTCTGATTTGATAGAAATTAATCTTTCTTTAATTGATTTTTGTTTTTAATGCAAATTTAAGTATTCCATTTTTGATTGAAAATTGCTCTTTTATATTTCAAAATTCATGTATTTTCTTGAAAAATCGTCATTTTTGGTATAAAATTAATCTTCTTGTTTGAAAATTAGTCTTTTGGGTTGAAAATTCAAGTATTCCAGTTATATTCATCATTTTAATTGAAAATTCATCATTTGGTTTAAAATTCATCTATTTCAGTTGAAGATTCCTATTTTTATTTGAAAATTCATCACTTTGGTTGAACATTGATTTTTTTAACATAAAACTTAATTATTTCAGTTTTGGTTGACAATTTATCTTTTTTAGTAGAAATTAATTTTATTGTTGAAAATTCAACTATTTCAGCTGAAGATTCATTGTTTTAGTTGAAAACTCATATTTTTGGTTTAAAATCCAACTATTCCAGTTGAAGGTTCATCATTTTAGTTGAAAATTCATCATTTACGTTGAAAATTAATTTTTTTAACTAAAAATGTAACTATTCCATTTTCTGTTGAAAATTCTTTTTTTTAGTTCAAAATTCAACCATTTAATTTGAATATTTGTCTTCTTTAATTGAAAATTCAAATATTTCGTTAAAAATTCATGTATTTTGTTGAAAAATTGTATTTTTTTGCAGAAAATTAATCTTACTGTTTGAAAATTCATCTTTTTAGTTGAAAATTCAAGTATTATAGTTAAATATTCATCATTTTAGTTGAAAATTCATCTTTTCGGTTTAAAATGGAACTATTCGAGGAAAATCAAATTATTTCATTTTTTTAAATTGATCTTTTTTAGTTTAAAATTCAACTATTTGGTTAAAAATTGATCTTTTTCAGTTAAAAATTTAACTATTTTGTTAAGAATTCATGTATTTTGTTGAAAAATCGTCTTTTTTGGTAGAAAATTAATCTTTTTGGTTGAAAATTCAACTATTTTGTTAACAAATCATATATTGTGTTAAAATGCAATATTTTTACTTCAAAAATTAGGAATTTTAAGCGGTTTAAATTGAATTTAATATAGTACCCACATTAATTTTACCTGCATATGTACTAAAATGATTAAGTATGTTTTTAGTATTATTTAATTATTCAATTAATCGATGGTACTTTTGTATTTAAAAATATATTGTAATATAATTTATCGTTTTAAAAATGCGAAATATTTTAATGGCTTCGTACTATGAAAAAAACCTGGAAAAATCTTGAGATACCTGGAAAAAACCTGGGATTGTCAGGGAATTTTTTTCCAGGATTTGGGTAGACACCCTGTAGTGAAAATTGAAATCAATGTTTCTGTTTACTTTTTTATTAGATTTATCTTTTTCAACATAAAATAAACATTGTCATTTCAAGTGAAATATGTATAACTTGGCCTCTGAACTTTATAACTATTTTTGCTGGAAATCGTTGTGGAATTTTCTCGCAACATGACCAGCCTTCTCGAGTGCAAGAACTACAAATTTTATTTCTAAGCCGGCTATTTGTGCGGAGAATGAATTTTTTCCATTTATTTTTTCGATACTAATAAAGGTGGTGTAGCGGGTAATGCGGCGCACATAACATATATCAATTGATAGCAAGACAAATATTGTCGATAATGTGTAGTGAGGCTTCCTACAAATTGCTCGTGCCTCAAGTTATACCTTTACTCTGTGGCTAATGGGGCGTGCTCATATTTTTATTTATTATTGCAAATTAAAAATAATTTTATAACAATCGAAGACATGATTTCAGTAAAATAAAGTGTCCATATTCATGTGCGGCTACTACAAAAAGGGACCAAAGCTATGAAGGTACAGTCTTTAGAACTTCGGCACTTTAGGATTAAAATGGCCTTCGGTGTCGTCTTACCCGCTTCTGCATAGTATAGAAATAAAGATTTTTATATAGATGTTAACTAACTTCACTTATTTGTAACACGTGTGCAATGTACATCCTTTGGAAGAGTCAAAAGAACAGTTTTAATACATTTGGAGTAAAAAACTAGAAGTTTTAATGGTTTTTTTTTCGCAGCCGTCGTCATACAAAAGAAATACCCACAAAAACATTTCCACATAAAAATTAAACAGTTGCTATTAAAGACACCGCTTTGCCCGCTGAACCACTATTCAGTTATTTTCTAGGGAATTGTCCAAAAAATTTGTCATTTAAGTTTTCCTCTGTTCTTACTCTTTCTTTATGCCATACTGATTTGCTTATAGTATAATTTCAAAAGCTGAGCACCGCTTGTCAATAATGACATTTTAATGTTTGCAATAGCGAAAGTCAACAGTGTGGTCATTACTGTTGTTACTTTTATCGCTATGTAGTTTGCGATCACTTTTGCGGTGCATTGTTATTGGCATGTTGGACACTAATGATCTCGACTTTAATGCTTACGGATATAGCAGGCACAGAAAAATATGGGCAAGTTGACCTTTTTTTATGGTGATTGTTTGGAATAATGCGTACTTTTGCAAGCATTTCAATGCTTTTGTAATTCGGTAATTGGAATATTGATTGGAGTCGATCGAATTAAATTAAATCTTTCCCTTTCTCCCTTCTCCACTTTCACAATGTCTATTGGTTGGATAAGAAACGAGGTTATTCTGTGGCTAGTTGGTTCCCCTCATATCACCCCTCAAGCATTTTCTGCGGATTGAAAAATTCTAATTAAATTCTCCTTATCGTCAAGCACAGATTAATGGTTGTATTCAATCAGCAGTTACAAAAGTCGAAATACGATTGACAATTTAGTGCAGGAGAATATCTCATGATTTAATTAAAGCAATATTGTCATTCCGTTTGGATCATGTATTTACGTTTCCACACCGAGAAACCTTCTGCTGCACTATTCGTTAAAAATCAGACTACATTTTACTACTTGTACTTTGCAATGGAAGAATAGAGACGAACTGTGGTAATATTTACTATTTTTAGTAGTAATTTCTTAAGAGAATTACAAAATTTATCGGAATAGAATCTACAACTATTCCATTTATATCTGCAGAAGATTGCAGTATTTACAAAGTATCCCGGGTAAAACAAAAAAAATATTTGGTCTTGATTTTGTCTTGAATGTCTTCAATATGTCTTTAGAACATATTGTCTCACCAGCTAGACATTGGAGATATACAGACTTCTCTTGCTTGTCTTGACTTGTCTTGATAAATATACCGAATTGCTCTTAAAGAAAATTATATTACCAATTTGTGGCCTTAACATTTGCCAGGGTCAATATTAGAGAAGTTTTAGTTTGTAAATTTTATTGTCCATTATACTCCGACCTCTATAAACTATGGACCCCATCGGCAGGGCCTGCCATTTCCAGGAATCAGGTAGCTAGGTAAGGACCAAACAGTTGACATCTGCTGAGGATTAAAATTTTACAACCGATAAAACTTGTTATTTTGTAATAAATAATTTTCCATAAAAAGATTAAAACTGTCATTTTCTAGAAGTATCTAGTGAACTGTTGGAGATAGAAAAAAGTGGACAACATTTTTAGATTCGCCATCCAAACAACATACTTATTGCAGATAAATAAACTTACTAATACATAAACAATAAATATCATGAAGATAAATATTATAAACATTCTATATAGTTTGAAGCGCATTAGTGATGACCCTTAAGACATCAAACTTGGAATTGTCTTGGATTGGTCTTTACCCAATCCAAAATCAAGACCAAATATTTTTACCCGGGATTCTAAGTGACGTCGAGACGGACCGGGCGCGCACCGATTTAGTAAGTCACATAGGGACCCTGATACACTGTTGAACTAACAGTCACAATCACAGCATTATATTATTTGTCTCAATTATACACATTAGAAATTATATGAACACATATTCTTATTACAAATTATGTTATATATTGTAAGCTGTAAGAGAAAAAATCGGTTTATATATGAGTCTGGCACAATTTGGCAAAAAATTCGGCAGGAATCGAACACGGGTTGCTGGGACGACAGCAAGACGATTTCCCACTCTGGTATATCGAATTATGAGAATCGGTATTTCATCGTTCATATGAAGTAAATGCTAGGAAATTCATTATTCGTAATCAATATATTCATTAATATTATTGATGGTTATGATGATTATGATTGTTATGATTTTCACATTCTAACAGCTATTTTACGTACTCAAACTAAAATTCTGCGTCTACTGAGCCCATCTTCGAGGCAGTACATTTATAAACTTTATAACAAGATTTATTTACATTGAAAATGGACAATTTCTAAATTAAAATCATGAAATTAAAAATTTCAACTAAAATAGTCAAAATTTAAACCTATTGATGAAAAAAAAACCTATTAAACCTATTATAAACCTATTCATTGATGTCAAGTGGTACTGAAAAGCTTATTACATATAGGTTTTTTAAAAATTATAAATGTAGAAAATTCCTGGTTAAAGAATAAAGTCCCAATAATTTTTAAATTGTTTTTGAATCTTGCAAACGCCATCCCCTAAATTTCTTCCTGTTGGTGAAAAAATACTGCTATACATTTTTTTAAATTGTTTACAGGTTCCCAATCTAGGCCTGTAAATTATTTTTCATTGTTTTCAATTTAAAATAATTAAACGTTAAGGCTAAAAATTGTTTACCTCTAGAAAGTTATTGTTATTTATTGAGAAATAAGACTTGAATTTGATAAAAAAATAAAACATTGTTGAGATATTATCGGGCTTTGAAATGGCCCCTACACATTTTTTCCCGGAAATGTTATGCACAAGATTTCTTCTACAATTTAAGGAGAATATTCTCTATAAGGAATAAATTAAAAATATTCATTGAGGCAACTTGAAAGGCGCTAATAAACAATAAAGATATAGATGGCGTATCGACTATGATCCAGGATGTCATTGTTAGAAGTGTGACTGAAGTGAGTGGTACTGTGGTTGTAGAAAGAATGTCTGGTGATGCGTGGTGGAATGATGAAATACAAGCAGCCGCCCAAGAAAAGAAAGAAGCGTATAAAAGAAATTTGAACATCACAGGCCTTAGCGATGAGGAGAGAAATAGACTTGAAAATGATTACAGGCACAAAAAGAGGAAAGTAAAACTACCAGTGAAGGAAAGTAAAGAAACAATCAAAACAGAAGAAGAGAAGAAAATGAAAACCGATTTTGAAGGAAGCAAGAAACTGTTTTATAAATGGGCATTGATCAAGGTGAAGGGAGGTAAAATTACAGAGTTAGGCAGCATGAGAAATAGCAAGGGTGAAATGCTATATGATATATGTACCTGAAGTTCCAAACGTTCAAATGAACGAAATATTTTTTCCTATTTCTATTTTACTCATAAATATTGCTGCAACTGCAATTTAAAATATGCATTATAATTCTGTTTCAATAATAACTTATTTCCAATATAAGTGAACAAATATTTGAGCACTTTTTCTGGTTTATAAAGTCATCAGTAAAAAATTTCGTTCATTTAAACGTTCAGAACTTCAAGCACATATACGATATAGACGGGATACTGGACACTTTGAGAGACTCGTTTAAAGAATTATTAGGAGGTGAATCTGTAATTGAGAGAGTCTGTGCCTCTGAGGTTAGGGATATAATTAGGAACTTAAAAAATGGTAAGGCTGCTGGTGTAGACAGTATTAACGCTGAAATGCTTACTCACAAGTTGTGCGAATTGATAAATTTATGTATCGAGATGGGGGAAGTCCCAGACGAGTGGAGAAAAGCGATTATCGTACCAATATACAAAGAAAAGGGAGATAAAAGCAACTGCAGTAATTACACCAGAGTCTCGATAGATGAAAAATCTCGGGGTTGACTAAAAATAGCCTTGTTCATATAGCGCGCACAGCGAAACGTAAACAGTCAGGGCCGCCTGAACCGTTTCCATAATATTGCGCAATCTACTTGACTGAGTAGTATAGTGTATGCATCCCTTCAGAGGCGGAGTCGCAACCGTCTCTCGCCCTGTCCCCTGAGAAACTGCGGGGACCAGCAATTCTAGGAATTCATATAACGCGTGCGATCGCGCGTGCAAATAGTGAGACTCTGGTGTACAGATGTATCAGCTTATTAAGTACTGTAAGTAAAATATATTCAAAAATACTTATTTGTAGGGTAATGAAAATAACAGAAGAAAATATATGGGAAGCCCAAAGTGGATTTATGCCAGAAAGATCATGTACATATCAAATATTTAGCTTAAGACAGATCACAGAAAAAAATTGGAGAGTAAAGTAAAAAGTTCTCTGTGCATTTATTGACCTAGAAAAAACATTTGGCATGGTGGATAGAAGTAAACTTTAGGAAGTCTTGAAAGAGTACGGAGTCAATGGATGGCTTCTACAAGTGATAAAAACAATATACATTGAAATCTCGCTTATTTTAAGTCTCGCTTATCTTAAGTTTCGCTTATTTTAAGTCCCCCATACACGGTTATTTTAAATTGCGCAGTTACGTTACCTTCCACCACGGTCTCTGTACGCACTCCTCCGCGTCAGTGGCTGACCAATTAAAAAGAGGCCCGAAGAGCGGGAAGCCCTCGTTGGTTTCAATTGAGTATTTTAGCATGACGTCATGGGAATGCAGACAACTTTTTGGAGAAAATATTCAAAACGTAAAGAAAATAACCAAAATTTCAGGTTAGTGTATCAGATCGGGTACTTTAACCTTAAATTTCGGATAGTTGATTGTATTTCATAAAACTGAATGTTCTGCAACCGATAAAAGGATGAACCAGAATTGCGCAAATGCATTCTACACTTGAAAAATATTACTATTCAGACCTTTATAACTTACTCTCACGTTTCGAATATTTTCTCTAAAAAGGTGTATGCAGTTGCGTCCCATGTCGAGATGTGTCAACTATGCTCACTTTCCTGACGGCTGACATTTCTACCTATCCTAGCATGATCGCGATTCCGCGAAATATTTGAGCCGTTTTTTGATTCTATTATGTTGATTTTTAGTTGGCAAATTGTACTATTTCAAGGAAATGTTATATTTGTTACGTCGTACGCCAACAAAAACACTTATGTATGCAGTAATATATTACATCAATAATAAATTATTTAAAGAAATAAGCTATTTCTTAGATTCGATTTAATTAATTTTTTTAAATTGAAAATTTTTTTCAAATAATTATCTGTATTATTGTTGATAGTATTTATTTATTTCAAATCGACCCGCGCTTTTCGCTTACAGCGCGTGCACCGATACAAGGCCGGGGCAGCGAATGAACGTCGCCTGACAAAAATAACCTGAAGACTCGCGGTAGAGGTGGGGGCCCCTCCAGCCTTAATATTATCGAATCTTTACGTTTCGCGGCCCGTAAAATAAGCGAGATTTCATTGTTAGCTGGCAGCAAAGCGAGTTTAACGGTAAATGGGAAACTGAGTGACTGGTTCGATATTATTCATGGTGTTAATCAAGGGTGTGTTATGTCCTCATGGCTATATATTATATTCATGACAAGTGTCTAATAGCGAATTCGGTTATCCTGCACTGGTGCACTCCAGAGCACTCCGACCTGCTCCGAAGCAGGTCGGAGGGAGAAGGAAGAAGCGAGAAGAAGTAAGAAGAAGCAGGTTGGAGTGCTCTGGAGTGCACCCGTGCAGGATAACCGAATTGACTATAAAAAAGGCCATTTTCGACGAAGAAGATATGGATCTCGGGACAGTGAGGGTACATGGGGGGTGCGTTCGTAGATTATAAGGTTGTTATGGCAGAGTCAATCGAAGACTTGCAAAGAATGTTGAGCAAACTGAATACAAGCATGAAGAAGATGGGTCTCAAAATTAACGTAAATAAAACAAAAATTATGGTGTTTGAAGGAAAGGGTGAGAAAACAATATGCAACATTGTCCTAAAATATGAGAGAATGGAAAAAGTTGATAAGTACGTGTATCTTGGTAGCCTGTTCACAAATGACGGAAAGATAGATGGAGAGTTAAATAGGCGTATAAATGAGGGTAAGAAGGTTATCGGCAGAGCAGGACCCATTATCAGAAGTAAAAATATAGCAAGTAAAGCTAAAAGGGCAATACATAACTATATTTATACAGAATGTGCTGTACGGTAGCGAGACCTGGACCTACCAAGAAAAGGATAAGAGTAAAATTAACGCGATTAACACGAAATTCCCACGCATGATGTGCATTAAAACGCTGGTGGACAAAGTGAGTAATGAGATCATCAAAGAATGCGGTGTAGGGGAAACACTAGTTGACATATGTGAAAGAAATTCATTAGACGGTTTGGACATGTTGAGAGACTGAAAGATGAACGACTGACGAAACAAGTGTAATACGGTAAAGTAAATGGCAGTGTGCCCAGAGGCAGACCGCGGAAAGAATGGTTACAATGTGTGAATAAGACTCTTAATTCAAAGAGACATAAGAAGCCATAGGAACACAAGAGCTTGCACGAGAAAATGCGTGGACCTGAAGGAAGCTATAGAGGTATGCCAAGACAGAAAAGTGTGGCGATCAATAGTTTATAACAAGTGCATGAAGAAGAGTGTCAGCGGAGTGAATGACGCCTGAAACAAAAGACCTTGGATACTAATGGGTCCGAGTGGGGAGCTTTACATAATGACTTTGTGAGACTTTTGGTGGGCAAGAAATAAATTTTTATGGAGAAAGAACATGAAAATCGATAAAATCGACTGTTGCACCATAGCCGACCGAGTCACGTTTTGGCGACTGGGACAGTCGTTATTTTGGGTCGACCCCTCGTAAAAGCATCAAGGGAGCGTATCAGATACGTGGCCTTTAACGAAGACCAGTTAAAGGTCGCTGCAAAATAACCTAGCCGCTACAATGGGGAAGAGCGCAGTCAACTCTAGACTCTAGAGTGATCTCTGCCATCAGGAAATAGAGTCCGGAATTCGTCATTCAAGGCACGCACTCGTAGTTCTCTCGGAATAAGAATTTATTCACCGAGCTTGATTTTTCGTTAAAAATTCCTGTTCTTAAATATGCTCAAGTCTTCTTTACGTTACAAGCTATATTGCTCTGTAAACCTTTAACAGCGAAAATTCTTTGGTTGGCAGCGCATATATACGCTGATTCAAACAGAAAAAGTCCCGCTCGAGGTCCCGCTGTTTTGACCAGTGAACTCTACTACCCATGCGCAGGCGACTATTTCGCTTAATATTCAGCGGAGCTCTCTGATTCGTAGTGCAAATTTCGTTCACTGGCAAAAACAGACAAATTTTCGCTGATTCGGATTTAGAGAGTAGCACAAAAATGTTAATCTAGTCTCTAATTTTAAAACAACTGAGCTCATTGTGTGCATGGAGAGATTACAAAGAGCAAATGTGTACTAAGCCCGTTAAAAAATATTTTAATCGTGCTTATACGATCAAAATCTCGATTGTTCTGTTTATCTCTTCTGGAGATTATGACTAGTACAATGCAGTCTCTGACTGGCTTTCAACGCTCGCGTCATTGTGCTGATCGCTCTACACCTACTAGATTTACTACCTACGTTTTAAATCTGAAGTAGATTATTAAAAAAAGTTAAATAAATAGAATTAATAACGGAAAGAAAAATATGAATTCAGACAAAGCAATCTAGTTAAATATTTTTCGTATTTATGTACTCAAAGGTTTGGTGTTTGTAGTTCATGTCTTTTGATTCTACTTTCCTTGGAGACTCTTGAGTTTGGTTCTGACCTTGGAGCTGGTTTTGACTTATTGTTAGTAATGAGAGAAGTATAGCGGTGTTAGAGAGTAGGTGACAATATATCGGGTGTCCGAATGCCTCACCTAGAAAACAAATCGTTCCCGCCGCCTGGAAACCCGTGGGGGAGCTTTTACAACAAGATCGTCGAAGTATTGGTAATTAAATGTGCATCGTCGCACCGATCTAGATTTATAATAGCAATTAAGCCAAGTCTCCGCCACCTCAAAGTGCTCAGTAGGTATTAGCTACCCGATAGAGTAATTATCGTTAATTGCAATCTCCAATCAAGAAAGAGTCTGTTCTCGGTTGGGAACGACGACCCCAAGATGGCGGATCTAATAAGGAAACCAAGCCTGCCTTGTCACGCTAATCACGCGTCTGTCAAGTTCGCACTCGTTGGACTGGAATCCTTTCGATTTTGAGTCCATTGCTGACAACGTTGATGAAAATATGCTTCTCTCATTTTTATCAAGCAACAAGACATTATTTTTTATTGAATATTAACTATTATTTTTACTCTGCGGATAAAACAATGGAGCTGAAGCAGTGGTAGAAATTTCAGTAAATATCATTTTTAATGTTCTGGTAGGATTTGCGAGAGAGTGTGAATCCAACATTTATCACCTTTTCGTAGGTCACGTAGAACACGTACGGGCCTTCGTGGGAGGAGACTGTAATGGCTCTTAATATAATTCAAGAGGAAGCATCTGGAAGACGAGGAACCCGTCGAAGGCCCTCAATTACTTCCCTATCTTCGCAAAGTATCCTGAAAAAACATAATTAAGTTATCTTAACCTTGAAACAATATTTTTTCCAGCCCCCTTAATTTATCTGACGTCTCAAAATCTTAAGTATTAAAAAACAAAAAATTAAAAGTTTTAGTCTTATACAATACAGAAATAATTTGATGGGGCGAAAAAAGTTGTTGAGTACATATCGCCATCAAAGCGTAGATCAGCAAAACTGATAAAGGATAATCAGCGAAAATTTCGCTATTTCTGCCAGTGGACGAAGAATTGCAGCGAAATATCAGCCTGCGCATGTGCAAAGAGGTACAAATCTCTAATCAGAGCAAGAACAGTTTTGACAAGTGAAGAATGAAAGATTCACTGGCAAGAATTTTGCAACGTCATTTGAAATACTTACAGCATGAAAATTTGATCTTCTGGCAGATAAAACATTATTCTATCAAGTAATTACAAAAATTAAACTTGCTTCAGTTTCAAAATTTATTAAATTTAGAAATAAGCTGAGGCTTCATCATTGAGGCAAAAGCATCCAAGAAAATAGTTGACAAATGCTTGGATGGTAACTCTACTAGAATTTGGTCAGTAATACCAACTAGAAAGCTGCCAACCAGATAATTTTTTCTGTTTAAGATTTAAAGAGTAATGTAATTCTACTTGTGCCTATTTGAAGAATTATCCCAGTGTGTTAAAAAAACTAGAAAAGAAAACAGTACTGATTTAATTGGTATTAAAAATAATGATGTTGAAATGTTTAGGATGTGGAAAAAGTGAAAGATTGTATGAGAGGTTATATCAAGAAACTGTATGAATCTGTTTGGAAATTCAGTTAAAAGTTATGGAATAGTAACTAATATATTATGTATTACATTTTTTACAAAGAAGATAAAAAATGACAAGGATTTTGGGACATTATTTCTCCAGTTTACTCACTCAAGAAATCAAAGTTGTCCGATGTAAGTCAAACTTGAAAAATAGGGTTGTCCAAAAAAGCAAAGTTCGAATTTTGGTTGGGAGAATGGATAATTTCGTAAGGTTCCCCAACAAATGAATAAATATTGTTTGTTTGTTTTTCGATCGGACAGTATTAAAGCTTGTTGCCCACACCCTCTATTTTCCTATAAGAATAAAATACATTTTGCTTTCGATAAAAGACAAAATTTTCACTTTTCTGAATGACATGAAGTAATTAGTTAATTGCTGTGTCGTCGAAACTAAAAAGATACATAAGTGACATTTTTATGAAAAATGAGTTTTTAGTATCGTTGGATTCGTAAGAGAAAGCTTTGTCTAATTGTGTTAATAAAAATTATCAATTATTAATATTTATTGCAAAAAACAATTGTTTATGAATGAGGAAAGTCGAAAAAGTTAAAAAAATACAGCATAAAAAGATACACAAAGCACTTTGCGTGTCCTAAAATTTGTACAAGGCATGTAAGGTGTCACCAGCATACAAGTAAACTAGCTGTGAATTCGATCTCGAGTGTTTCCACTTTGTTTGTATTTATAATTATATGGTGCTCATTTCACGAGCACTTTGCTTCCCGTTAGCAAATGTATTTGCTTCTTCATAGAGGAAGCATTAGTAATTTTTGTCAATAATAGACAAACCAAAGTCTTCATTTTGATAAATTTAAAAATAGAAATTGAGAAAAAATACAAAATTACAAAATAATACAAAAAAACTTTTAAATACAAAGACAAATCAGACAAATCAAATTTTGTATTCGAAATGATAATTGTTCGAGCTGGAAAAGGGAAGGGAAAAGTTCTGATCCCTTTCCCAGCTTTATGATTTCTTTACAAAAATTGTCAGAATTCTGTTTGAAAATTTATGATCAAAAAGTCTATTCTATTCATGCGTCAACTTTGAATTATGTCGATGAAAAAAGTTTTTCTGTTTGAAACAGATGATTAAAATATTATAAATGAGCATAACTTCCTTAATCTTCAATAAAGTGCATTCATATTGTAGGTCAATCGATTGGTGTCGAACCAAGGAATCTTTTATATTCTTGCATCAACTTTGAATTATGTTGAAGAAAAAAGTTTTACTATAAAAAACCGTGTTTTCAAATATTATGCATTACCATAGCTTCCTTACTCTTCAATAAAATGTATCAATGTTATAGGTCAATCATTTCTTCTTGAATCAACACAACTTTTCTATTCTCACATCAACTTTAAATTATGAGAATGAGAACATTTTTACTATAAAAATCGATTTTAAAAATATATAAATTACCATAACTTCCCTACTTTTTAATAAAATGTATTAATATTGTTGGCCAATCGATTCGCCTCGAACCAAGGAATCTTTTATATTCCTGCATCAACTTTGAATTATGTTGAAGAAAAAAGTTTTACTATAAAAAACCGTGTTTTCAAATATTATGCATTACCACAGCTCCCTTACTCTTCAATAAAATGTATTAATATTATAGGTCAATCGATCAGACTCGAATCAACACATCTTTTCTGTTCTTGCATCAACTTTGAATTATGTTAATGAAAAAAGTTTTACTATGAAAAACCAATTTTCAAAATGCATAAATTACCATAACTTCCCTACTCTTTAATAAAATGTATTAATATTATAGGTCAATCGATTCGTTTCGAACCAAGGAATCTTTTATATTCTTGCATCAAATTTGAATTATGCTAATGAAAAAGTTTTACTATAAAAAACCGATTTTTAAAATATTATTGAGTGCTAAAAAAAATGCAATAAATATTTTTAGAAATCCTTCTGTCAGTTTCAAGATATTAATGGTGAAAATAAGCTCTCCAAATTTCATCAATTTATCAGCAGCCGTTTTCAAGTAATCGTGTTCACAAAAAACTATGACACACACACATCCGGACAATTGCTTAGAACATTGTATTAGACACTTTTAAATTGAGGAAGGTTTAATTAAATGAATTAAAAAAATTTAAAAATGTTACCATTACAAAGCTTCCTCTATGAGGAAGCAAAAAGAACCTAAAGAACTTTGTGTCTTTTTTGCCCTGTAAAAGTTACCGAGTGCTGAGCGAAGTTACAAACGAAAAGAATCGCTTGCCCTTACGTATGTTTTAGACTTGTGAAATAGCTCGGGCTCTGATCGGAAATCCAAGGGAAATAAGTTCTGGCTAGATTCGGCTATACACTAGCGACGATCGTTCGGGTAAGTTCGGGACAGCCGCTGAACATACAGTGTCCGTTACGTATGCTTTGTTCTTATTGTATTTTGAGACCGTGCTCGAGATGTTCGATAAAGGCATCGTCCGCAAATGACTTTGTGTTCTTTTTGCCTTGTATTTTTGACTTCCAGCGAATAGTAAAAAATGGCAAATCCATTTTCGAATAGAAATTGTTTAAAAAATCAATTGTTTATTGCAAAATATGAAAGAGCACATTATTTTTACCCAAATAGTGTATCTAGATTATTCAAAGTTTTATTCGATATTAGAGTTCTTTAGGCAAACAGTTTTTCTCGATTTTCTCAGTTCAAGTGAGATTGGACTTACGTATCTTTTTAGTTTGCACGGCAGTGTTAGTGTTGAATTTCGATTTAAACTAAGGAGTTCAAGTTACTCAGAAAAAGTGTAATTTGTTTATATTTTTTTGATGTTCATATTGCGAGGCTTCTGATCATTTGTGTTGAAATTTGAAAAAAGAATTTTTGATACCATTAATAATTAATAAAAAATACATGAAATTTGTTCATTTGAACATTAAAAATTTTAGGAGGTCCCTGTAATTTGCACTGGTTTTATTAAAAATTGCTCCTTCGAGTCTCATATATTAGAAATGGGGGTATTTTCCCCACACGTAGAAAAATGATCAGTAAAATTTACAACACGAGTGATACGAATTTGGACAATATGACTTTTTAGTAGATTTTACAAGAATTTCGGTTAAGTCTACTGATTTTCTGTACATTTCAATTAACTTTCAGTAAAATCTATTGAACTCGGATTTTTCTGTGCACCGAGAAAAAAAATCTTGAATCAAAGAAAATTTACTTTATTCAAAGAAATGATCGTTCTGAATGCGTCCTATAAAATATAGTCAAATATGATTTTGAATCAAGAAAATATTTCTTTCAAACAAATTAAAGTTTTACTAAATATTTCTGGGAAACATATATATATATATATATATATATATATATATATATATATATTCGGTTTTGATTCCTTGGGAATCGAACCGAAAGTCCTATGACAAAGCCACCGAACGCGTCCTCGGTTTGCGGATAGAGGGTTCCTGTACCAAGGGTTTCTGCTGAATATGGTTACAATAATTAATAAGCAGTCGCGGACAATTGTCCAGGGATGGTCCCGAAGGAATAAACCCTAAGCGGAGGCGTAACAACCCTGCCGAAAGCTGAATGGCATCTGGGTGAGGTGTCTCAAACGGTGACTCTGGGATACCGGGCGACCTGTCAGAGTATGCAGCCTTATCCTTGCATGCGGGGCTCTACAAGGATGGACGAACCCTTTTCCCTAGCTGCTCGTAGGAACAACAGTGACACCAGCAAAACACCAAAAAGTTGTAGATGCGGTTCAAAACGATCTAACGCGCAGAGCACCCGACAAAATGGGTCCCACATTGAGTGGACGGATCAACTCAAGGATGACTTGCTAGACTGCTACGATGCCAGCATTATCCCTGTTCACCAAGGCTTTATGGCGCGTATGCACACTCTGTGGTGCCAGAAACACCCAGAGCTTCAGCACGTTTCTCATCAGTCTTTGCGAAATCAAGCCGACTACCTCCGGAAAAATGGATATGTACGCGGAGCGCTTCCACAACCGCTGCTTGATCAAGCTGCAGACGAAGATGAGGAAGCGACATTAAGACCAACCGCGGAAAGCAGGCACCTTCTGAGAGAGGATCGCGATTTCAGGATGAGGAGGAACATTAACATGCAAGTTCCTCCTAAGCCCCAAGATCTGGCTGAAATGGATGCCTCCCTTCGTGGAGATATCTCGCAAGAGTCCGACCTCTGGACCATCAATTCCTCAGTTTATAGTGCTGCGAAAGCTTTGGCTGATTCAAATCGAAGGCTAAAACTGACGATGGATCAAAAGACCAAAAGACGCTTGCATCAACTGAACAAGAAGATTGGATGGGCAAGACAGAATGTGTCCCGTGTTCAATGTGTGATTGACTACATAACATCTGGTAGACCGGTCACGGAAAGGGTTCGAAAGTTCGCCCAAGAACTAAGGATCTTGAATCACACACTGAACAAGTCAAAGTTGCTGACAATCAAGCAGCGTATTGTTGACCAGATACGGCTGTTATCTGACGCAAGGAAGAGAATGCAGAAGAGGAAGAGATCGATCAGGGAGAATCAACAATTTCTCGCTGACCCATTGCGCCTCTTCAGCGATCTCCCGGTTTCTGTGCAAAAATCCACCCAAGCCCAAGGAGGTAGAGACTTTTTGGAGAGAGGTATACAAGATCCCGAAAACACTAAAGTTGAAAGAAGATACAGACGATATCATCCGCTTCAAGGAGTTTTGCGGCAACCTCATAAAATCTGAGGAGGAATGTCCGTCAATCACTGCCGAAGAGCTGAAAAAATCACTTAGAGGCACGAAAAACTTTTCCGCTGCTGGACCAGATTGTATCAAGAACTTCTGGTGGAAGAAGTTTACTTTAACACACACCAACGTTTGGCCCGCATATTCACCTCATATTTAAAGTCGGCGACGCCCATTCCGCAGTGGCTGGTGTAAGGACGCACTATACTTCTGCAGAAAAAAAGGCAACTTGTCCAACCCAGAGAATTAGAGGCCAATAACTTGTTTGAGCACACTGTATAAGATCTTTACAGCTGTCTTAAACAACAGGATTGTTCGAAGAATTGAGCCTGTGTGGCGAGGGATGTACGAACAACGTGGCTCGAAAAACGTGTAGTAGGCTGTCGAGAGAACCTGCTAATTGACAGGTTGGTCTGTAAAGATGCTGCAGCCCATCAGCGCGTCCTGTCAATGGCCTGGATTGACTACCGGAAAGCTTTCGATTCAATCTCTCATAGACTTATCATCTATCTGTTAGTAAGCTTGAAGGTACATCTACACATAGTGAGATGCATAGAGATTTATGCCTCTTTGGAAAACTAGATTTACTATCTGATCTGGAAAGTATCGTGTGACAACGAACAACGTCACCTTCCAGAGGGGCGTCTTTCAGTGTGATAACATGAGCCCTTTGCTTTTTTGCATCACACTTCTGCCTCTTTCTCTCGCAATACGGAATTCTTCTGCATACCTCTGTGGCGACACTAATCAGCGCGAGCATAAGGTCACTCATGTATTTTATATGGATGACCTGACTTTGGTTTGGACAAGTGTGCCAAAATTAATCTGAAGAAAGGAAAGATTACTGGCGTTCCCAAGGACCCTGAGCTTGTGGATATAAGTGTTATTAGATATCTTAATACTGGAGAGACCTATAGATAACTGGGCGTGCCTCAAAGCCGCATTCAGGACGTAACATCAGTGAAGGAGTCTCTCCGGTGCAGATACAAGCATCTTCTTCGACAGATTTGGTCTTCCAATCTTTCGGCGTTGAACAAGGTATCTGCGACTAACATGCTTGCCGTCCCGGTTCTACTCTACTCGTTTGGGATAGTTCAATGGACGAAGAACGAGCTTAAGGCCCTTGATGTCATTACACGTAAGATCATGCATATGCATAAAAGCTTGCATATCAATTCGTCAGTTCCGCGATTATATATTTCACGCCGTCAAGGCGGACGCGGACTTCTGAATCTCCAGTGTCTTCATAACCGGATTGTTCTAAGTACAGCTTACATCGTTGCGAATGGCAGAGATCCTCTCCTAAATATGGTCAGGAACCACGAGATGATTGGCGAAGGAGCGTTCCTTTACAAAGCCGCGGAGCAAGCGGCCGAGACCCTTGGCCTGAATTTTAACATCAGAAGTGAGGAGAGTACTTCATCTAGATGCTTCACTTCTAAAAACCAAAGTGAAGAAAGCAGAGGTTGAAAAATTTCACCAACAGCTACTCGACAAGAAAATGCACGGAAACTTTCACAGAATTGTAGAAAAACAGTCCTTGTCGACGGAGCAAACTTTTGCTTTCCTCAGATCATCAGGGCTTAATTCAGGTACAGAAGGTTGTATTTTCGCATGCCAGAACGGTGTCATTTCCACCTTAGCATACCGTGACCGCATTTTATGTCAAGAATTTCCCAGTGATAGGTGCAGAGCGTGTCATGCACACGCTGAGTACCTAGAACACATACTATCGGGGTGTCCGACCCACACAGGAACGACGTATATCTATAGACATAATGCGGCCCTAAGAGTGCTTTATTACCATCTTTGTCGCTCTTACGGCGTTGGTCGCGACCCTGCCCTGCCGAACGCTCCAAGGGAGATAGAGTCAATTGTCCAAAACGAGAAGTGCCAAATTTTCTGGAACTACGATTTTCGGACAGCAGTCTCCGTTGCACACTCGAGGCCTGACATCGTTCTCCAAGCCTTCGAGAAACGAACTATATTCGTGTTCGAGTTTTCGGCTCCGTCCGAATACAACATCAGTGCCAAGGAGAAAGAAAAGCAGGAGAGGTATCAAAACCTTAAAAGAGAGCTGCAACGACTTTACCCAAAATATTCGGTACAAGTAATTGTCCTTGTGATAGGTGCTTTCGGAGGTGCGAAATTATCACTGGTTCGTAACCTTAAAGCCATACCCGCGTGCCAAAAATATGCAAGGCACTTGCGAGATGGGTGCAGAAAGCTGTCATCCTTGGGTCGCTTCGTGTCCTCAAGACACACGAGGGTTTTGCTGGCCTATCATTGTAAATTCGTCGTGGCCTGTGACCAGTCATCTCACGGTTGTGAGACGTGGCCATAAGTGTGATTTACCGCGGTTCTACTGGGAGCCGGTGTCATTTTTTAGATTGCAGTTGCTTTCAGTGGACCCTGCGGTGGTTGTTTAATCCTTTTTTTATTATATATATAATACATATATTATTATTAAGTTTTATTGTGAGAAGTTGTAGGCTCCGGAAGCTACGATCATGGTTCTTTAAGAGCAACCAATCCCGACGCAACTGGAACGTGTACGTCATCCGCTTCTGCTCCTTCTGTCCTAGAAGGTAAGCAAGAGCGAGAAATTTACGCGAGAAAACATCGGGCAACACTGTTCCTTGGAGTCAGGTCTCTAGCCGCGGATGATCTTACGCGGCAGACGGGACAGTTGGAGATGAAGTTTCACCTCTGGATACTTTTTTAGAGCTACCAATCTTTGTAGAATGTTATGAGGAACAGTGTTGACGGACCAGATGAAGTGATCCCAGAAGAACAGCCTTTTGCATCCGGTTCGCGATGGAATGAGCCTGACGCTGGCAAGCCGGAATCTTGTTGAGTTGGCTAATAAATGAAGCTTTCATACCTCCAAGACAGCCGATTATGAGAACTACAAGGTGGACTTTGAAGCCTTGGTACAGCCTGCTCAGCTCGAAAAGAAGTGCTTGATATTTCGCCCGTTTTTCTTCCTCCTTTGCTGTGATATTACCATCGGCTGGTGCCGAGAATTCAATCACGTAAATGATCTTGTTCTTCAGATCTTGGAGGACAATATCAGGCTTCGTAGCACTGATACGTTGAGTGGTCGAGAATGAGAAATTCCAGTAGATCTTACACTGATCATTCTCCACAACGGACTCGAGTTCCCCCTGGGCGTATGGCAAGACGGGCAATAGATCAACACCATAGAAGTGCCTCAGATGGTAATATAACACTTTTAGAGCCGCATTGTGTCTCTCTATGTACCCGTATCGTGCATATTTTGAGCATCCACTGAGAACATGTCCAAGTGTTTCTGGCTCTTGCTTGCACGCTCGGCAGTTGGTATCGCCTACAGGTATATTCATTATGCGCTCGTGGTAAACTAAGGTGTCTATAACGCCATCTTGACAGGCAAAAAGAAATCCCTCAGTCTCCGATTTTAATCCAGCAGACTTGAGAAACATGTTGGACAGACCCATCGAGAGCTCTTCTCTACGTATAATACCGTAGAATTTACCATGAAGGGGCTTGTCAGCATGTTCTCTTAGTAGAAGCGTATGTTCTGCTTCCTGTACACGACTTTTGAGCACCAAAGGTGTTAGTGATGCTAGGCCATGTGTAGTGTCGCTGGAATCAAATGGGAGGCCAAGCTCCTCTGCGGCCCTATCTGCGGCACGATATAGAAACGCCGCAGCATTGACGACTTCATGTTGATGTACTAGTCGCATAAGAAAATCTGTGCTATTTAGAACTGAGCAGGCTGTAGCCAGAACCGTTCTGCGATGAAGACACTCTAAGCTCAGCAAGCCTCTACCCCCTTTATCTCGAGGGAGGTATATTCGAGGTACGGAAGATCTATGATGATGACTTCGATGGATTGTCATCATCTTGCGTGTGCTTCGGTCAAATTGCTTCAACTCATCGACGTTCCATTTTACTGCACCAAACGTGTAGAGCAGTATAGGAACGGCCAGCAAATTGGTCGCCTGGATCTTATTCTTTCCAGATAATTCGGAAGCCCAAATTTTTCTGAGAATTTGGCGATACCTTTTTCCAAGGGCCGTTTTTAACGCAAGCACATCATGGGTTTCCGCTTGCGGTATTCCAAGATATGTATATGTTTCTCCAATACCAAGATGTTGAATGGTATTTCCGCCGATGAGTTGAACATCCTGATCGTGACCCGATGATGTAGTTTCTAGTCTTCCTTGGTGTAGGTGGACGCAGGCACACTTGTCCAGTCCGAAGCTCATGCCAATCGCTTTAGAGTACCTATTTACCGCCTCCACAAGGATGTTAAGGTCCTCTTTCGAGGAAGCAAAGAGTTTAAGGTCGTCCATGTATAAAAGGTGGTTGACCTTATGTTCTCTTTTGTTCGGCGGGCCACATAGGTATCCAGAGCTTTTGCCTCGGAGCACAATAGATAGAGGCAAGAGGGAGATGCAGAAAAGTATCGGACTTAGAGAGTCTCCTTGGAAGACTCCCCTCTTATATGTGATATAGCTTGTAGTCACTTGTCTTTTGTCAGATGTTATGACAAATCTTGTCCGCCACAAGAGCATAAGGTCTTTTATGCATCTCACTATTTTTGGATGCACCTCCATGCATTCAATGAGCTTAATAAGTAGCTCATGGTTCGTGTTATCGAATGCCTTACGGTAGTCAATCCAAGCCATGGACAGATTGCGTCGATACCTGATCGAGTCCTGGGTGATACACCTGTCTATTAACAGGTTCTCCCTGCAACCTGCCAGACCTCTCTTGCATCCACGTTGTTCAACTATTGCACTCCATACCGGATCGATAGATGTTAATATCCTCTTTTTGAGGATGCCAGTGAATAGCTTGTAGCTGGTGTTTAAACAAGCTATGGGCCTGTAGTTCTTTGGACTTGACAAATCTCCAGTCTTAGGAATCAATACCGTGCGTCCTTCCACTAGCCACTGCGGGACTGGTTGTTCTCCGTTTAAGAAAGTAGTAAATATACGAGCTAGATGTTGGTGCGTAGAAGTAAACTTCTTCCACCAAAAGTTGTTGATTTTATCTGGCCCGGGCGCTGAAAAGTTCTTAGTTCTAGCGATAACTTTCTTCACTTCTTCAGCAGTAATTAGTGGACACTCTTCCTCTGGACCTTGTAACCTTTGCCTTTGGCAAAAGTTACGAAAGAGTGATATATCTGAAGCGTCTTCATTTAGCTGATAAGTATCTCCATATACTTGTTCCCAGAAGACTTGAATCTCTTCTCGACTAGGCGGATTTTTAACGGCACGTGACGTTTTATTGAACAGACGGGAAGGATGAGTAGAAAAGGTGGAATTTTCCCGAATCCACTTTACTCGCCGTTCAAGGCGCTGTTTCGCTGTTGAAAGAGATCTTATTTTTTGCGTCCAGTGCTGCTTGATGGTCAACAGTTTACACTTGTTCAGCGTGTGATTTGCTTTCCTCAAGTTTCGAGCAAGTGCCCTAACTTTTGGAGTGAATTTTTTATTTAATGTTATGTAGCTAATCACGCACTGAATATTTGATGCATGCCGTCTCGCCGTTTCAATTTTGAATTGAAGCTGTGCAATACGCTCGCGAGTCTTACTCAGACGTACTGAAGTTTCGTTACTTCTACTGTCGTTAAGCAAGGACACCGCCTTCTCGTAAACAACGCAGTTCAGATTCCAGAGATTAACATCTTCGGGGAGCAAATCGGGGAGAGCAGTATTAGCTTCAGCTAATTTGTCCATCCTGAGAAAGACTTTTTGGTGGATAGATCTCCTATTTCTCATGTTAGCATTATCGGCTATCTGCAAAGGTGGTCTTGCTGGACCGGGTGGAATGTTCGATGGAGGATGTTGCTCTTCTTCTTGTTGATAAAGAGCTTCATATCCGTTTTTTCGCAAAAAGGATACCTGATCTCTTAAATACTGAGGCGTTTGATGAGCATATTCCGGGTGCATATTGACCCAACGGTCATGTAACCTCTGCATGAATCCTCTTCGCGCCGGTGAGCTTCTTTGCCAACAGGTAAGGATGTCTCTCCTGAGTTGGTCTGACCATTTAAATCGATGTTCTCGCGTTTGTCCGGGGCCATACATATATTATTATTATTATTATATATTATTATTATATTATATTATGAGAAGTTGTAGGCTCTCCGGAAGCTACTATCAAATATTATATTATTATAATATTATTATCAATATTTAATTTGCTTAAATATTTTTTAAATGTATATAATTATTTACTTACAATAATTTTGTCAACTCTTCATCTGGAAAAAATATTTTTTTCACTCAAAGAAACCTAACTTACTTGATCCACACATGTATGAATTACTTAATTTGAATACGTATTTATCAATTCAAAGAATCGATTTAATTGAAATGAGGAAAGAAATATGTCTTAGGCCTTAGGCCTTAGGGTGTGAAAAACAGATTCAAAGACACTATGGTTCTGAGCTCCCAAGAAATTATTGCTTTGTCTTAATAATTTTCACATTTATTACAAAGAAATATTTCTTTGTATTAAAGGAATATTACCAAAGAAATTATTTTTTTAATCGAGACATGACTTTTTTGCCTCTAAACAATATTTATTCAACTGCAATAAACAAATCCTTGGTTCAATGAAAAGAAACCAAAGAAACGCATTTTCTTGGACCGAGTAATTTTTTTTTTAGTTTACACTTGTAGATTTGACTGGAAGTTATCCGAAGAGACATAAGAAGCCATAGAAACACGAGAGCTTGCATGAAAAAATGCATGGACGTGAAGGAAGCTAGAGTAGTATGCCAGGACAGAAAAGTGTGGCAACAAATAGTTTGTAAACGCAGAGTGACAATAGAGTGAATGACGCCTGAAATAAAGACCTTGGATACTAATGGGCCCAAGTGGGGAACCACACATGATAATTTTGTGAGGCTCTTCACTTGGGGTGATCACTAGAGATATTGATCAGCAATCTGGGTCGGAGCAGTGTTGCGGAACGAACGTTTCATTTAAATAAATAACACGAGAATTCTAGGTCAATCTAAAATATCTATACCTTACACCTATATACCTGTCTACCTTATACCTATCTACACACTATTACTTTCCAACCGAGCAAATCACGCCTACCCCGAAAGGGAAATGGCTTAATGGTATAATAATAATAAAATAGTTGAAATGTACACGAATATAGAGGTGGATAGACGGCACCCTTTAATATTGTCCGATCGAAAAAAACGTATTCATTTTTTTGAGGAACCTCACAAAATGAGCCATTCCTCCAGCCAAAATATGAACTTTGAATTTTTAGGACCACCTTATTATGTAAAGTGTTGTCCTATTGGTTAGTAGTTTATGGGAAAAAAATGTTTTTTTTTTGTTTAGAAATATTTACCGAGAAGAAGGGGGTGAAAGGTTTGGATTTTTGGTGGATGTTATTTAATTCAGTGATTTTTAACTCTTCTACTGGCAATATAAAAATGTTTGTCAGTGAAAGGTTTTTTGATGCTCTTTCCATTGTCTTAAGTATTTTTGGAGAAAAAAAATCTTCAAAATAAAGGTACAGGGTTTTTATGGTTTATTTATGGAAATGAGATTTAAAGTGGCTTTTTAAGAATATACTAATTGTATAAGTTCAATCCGCATTTCTGGAATATTATAGTTACATGGGACTGAAGCGATTTTGATAAAACTTGGTGAAACTTTAGTGTTGGGTAAGCGAAGTTTAATGTTAAAATCGTTTTTGAGCGTTACAAAAATATTCTAATTTTATAAGGAAGACTCAATGTGGTTGGTTATATAATTTTGTGGTGGCAAAAACGTTCGGGGCATGGGAAAATTTTAAGGTTGAATTTTCAAGTTTTGAGTATCATGATGAAATCTGTTTAACTTACTAGAGACTGTTGTAAAATATTATTTTATGGCCGTTTGAACTTTATCTCTGCATAAGTAAACCATACGTGTGGTTCAGGTGGTCATAAAATAAAGACAGGGGCAAGAAAAGATCGTAAACGTGATTGATTTCGCTACTTCTTCAGGGGAGTCATCTTATGATTCTGATTAAGTATCAGTTGTTGAAAATGGCTTACTGAAGTTTCACTAGGTCTCAATTTGACATGATCGTACATCATAAAACAATAATGTGTAGTATATTTCTAGTGCTATTTTCATTCAAAACAAAATTCTAAGTAACTCTTTTGTAAGCATCTAATTTATATTCATAACTTTTCAAATGACTCCGTACAAAAAAAAAACTAATCTTAATTATGGTAAAAAATCTTAAAAGTGGTAAAGTGATTGGGCTATTGTGTATGTGCGCTTAGGCGGAAGCGCTACGGTAGCCAATTACGAATCAAGTGTTATGCATGTGCAGAGGACGCATACAGGAGCCTTATGCAAAAAAGTTTGATTTTTTTTAAAGATCTGACGAAATGATAACTGTAACTGTATCGGTAAAAGACGCACAAAATGAATTCGAAATATAATAAAAAGGTTTTAGTTTCATAAATGTGGGCATTTTCAAATTCTAGTAAATGTAATAAGTGAGCTGATGGATTGCGTTAGAAGCTGTTTTCAGTGTTGTTACTTTAAAGCAGACAAAATATCTGTCATCAAATATTTCTTCGTTCAACTTGAAAGATGAAATTCGGAGGTTAGATGTATTCAGCCATAACCTTTCCTTTTACATATAAAAAATATTTTTTTTTCATATCTTTCATAAAACATTCAATATTTATTTATTGGAAATATAAACGTCTTAAAAATTTCACTTCTTTCTTCTGACTGCTGCAATCCATTGTTTACGACGCGACGCTGTACTTTATGTTTTGAAACCGTAAAACGATAAAATTGCGTTCAAGGTGGAGAATTTTTCATTGTATTCTTACAACCCTTATGAAAAGAAACTACTTGTCATGCCAAGTACTATTTTCGCGTCCACATGAAAGATTGAGAATGCGCAGGCGCGTTGCGTAATTATATTTGAAATTTGCGTATTTTAATAATTACGTGCTAATATTTATGGCAAAACAAAACTTGAAATAAAATGAAATAGCAATTTGTGTAAATTTGACGAAATAAATTTTGTAATTTGATTTTGATGCTTATTGCGGTAGGCAGGTTAAGTATACAATTTTACAGGTTATGCTTGAAACATGGATTGGCTTGAAAGCAGGAGTTTTGTTTCAAAAGCGGCAAGTTTAAACTTATTGAGAGAAAGTAGGTGCAAGGGTTTTAAAAAATTCAAATATATATTTTTCTAAAATTAAGAATTTAACTGGTGAATTGAAGGGTGGCAGTCCAGAACTAGATGACAAACACAATCAGCATTTTTCAGGAGAGCGAAAAAACATTCGGCAAAATCGAAATCACCATTTAAAGATAAGACAAAAGTCCACTTCCAAGATGACGTGTTGCTGATTTAAGCCCCAAAAAAATGTGATTAGAAACATTTACTCATTTTCGATGAAATAGATGTGTCAGCTGACAATTTCAAAGTCACTGACAATGACTCGGCTGCGGATTGCGATAAAAAGTGTAATCTTCAGTTTAAATAAGAAGTAAAAACTTACTCCCGAGATATTGACTTTCTAAATAAAGGTACAAACTTTTCGATCTCAACAAGTGTACCAATTCCGAGTAAATTGTCCACGAATTTTGAGTTTAAAATTTGACATAAACAATAAATATCATGAAGATAAATAATATAAACATTCTATAAAGTTTGAAGCGGATTAGTGATGACCCTTGAGACATCAAAAATAGTATGGTTCCGTCTCACGAGCTAGACATACAGACATACAGAATATATATACCATTAAACCATTTCCCTTTCAGGGTAGGCGTGACACTACCCGATTCGGGTAGTGTTTCTAGGTTTTTCTTGTAGGTATAAATAACTACAAGTGTGGGCTCACCACACCCACGATGTGCCAACAGCACTCATGTCAGTATTCTTGAATGGTCACCCATCCAAGTACTAACCGCGTCCAACGCTGCTTAACTTCAGTGATCTGACGAGAACTGGGTTTTTCAGCGTGGTATGGCCGTTGAATGACTTGGAATTATCTTGGATTGGTCTTTACCTAAGACAAAATCAAGACCAAATATTTTTACCCGGGTGATATCCCTGGTATACGGAAAATGGTCAAAGATGTTCACTTTCGCTGATCTAGAGTTCTTTCTAAATTTCCTCATTCGCTTCCAGCTGAATGTTCAGCTGTTATAAGGAATAATTTAGGTTTCACAGCTAAAATTTTTTTACCTTGTATTTAAAGTGTTGCAATATAAATTTTATTGTTTGTTTTAAATTTAATTGATCTTGAAACTATTTCTCTTTGCTATCAATTATTATTATATGAAACTGTTTCTCTTGATCCCTTACTAATTAATTGATAATTAGCCGAAAAATGTTCACTGTGTGATGAAGTATGAACAAATATACTTGTACGTATATCTACAGTTCTACACACTGGACTTCTACGGAATTTAAAGGGTATATCGTGTCAGAGACGGGGCGCTAGTTGCAATTTCATAAATCACTACGTAGTACGCATAAGGTCAAATAAACCAAGCCGAAAGTATCGAGAGGCTCGCGAGTACCCTCGCCTCGGGCACAAGAACTTGACCATGAGGAGCAACTTCATTATGTGGGATTATTCCTGGGGAACTGGTGCAGCATTGTCCATTGCGTGGACCATTCTCTAACAAAGAGTCCGCCATCGCCTTCGTTTCCTCTGTCTTGTCCTGATAGCGTTAATGATAGTGATAACGTTCGTTCACGTGTTCTTACCCGATATGCGTGACGAATATAATTTGCAACATCCAAAAACACTTTAGGTTCTTATTGCTTCACTCATGCATCCAGTTCTGGAAATTTGCGTCAATAAAGGGAGAAAACATGGGCGATTAGTTTACGCATTGCAATCCGTTATACGTCAAACAAACTCATCAGGAGAAGTTATTAATGAACCTTTCGTGATTAAACGATTTATCCAGGAATCATTCTACGGTGTCATACACGGATCTTTATCATGCAGAGTTTTAATTTGATTGTAATTTTTATTTGAAAATGTTTGCTCTTGACCATTTAATTCTTAACCCCAGAACCCAGTTTACCTATATTTTTCCAATTCGCATTTTTTTTATTCTAATTTGATTTCAAAATCCTCTATTTACATCCCCTTTTAAGACAAAAACGTATCGAAATAAAATAGTGTCCCCAGTTTGAAATGAATTAATCTGTAATTGTTTTCGCAACAATGCGGCATATTGATGGCACTTCCTAGGTTAGAGTAGGTAATATCAAACTAGATGACGGATTTAGACACACTTAATAAGTAAGGTTAGTGAAATCGAACCCGCTTGTAAATATAATAGTAGATATCCACTGAAATCGTTGCGCCAATCACCAATCTCGTTTCATTATCTACTTCGTAACCTCGATTAGCTAATTCAGTCAGCAATTCTGTACTCAAAGTTCCGACTCTCGGCTAAATGAATAAAATTCACTAATCGATCATTTGACCATGCGTTTCAAATTTAAATTCAGTAGCCAGACTGTCCTCTTGATCTTTGGATTAATGCTCTTATCTTGCAATGAGGTCGCTACTGTCGTTACATAAGACGCCCTGATCGTGGAATCGATTTGCTTTGAAATCATAGTAGGATCGTGCAACTGAGACTCGAAAGCGAAGCGCAAAATCTCAGCCACTGATCTTATGTAACTCAAGAAAAATATTTTGCTGTCTGAACTATCATGTATCAAGGAGAACAAAAAATTGTCCGTTTATTGAATCGTTTCAGATTTGCTCGATTCAATTTTAATTTAATCTTTAAATTTAAATTGAAACAATATAGGAATAATTTGTAATGCATTTTCTTGTTTGAATGGATGTTTTGTTCGTTGAAAGATCTTATCAATCGATGGCTATCAGCTTTCGACGATCGTTCATCTCATTCTCCTTCTCCGAAGGCGTATACCGATCGAAGGCAACAGATCTATGGGCTTCCATTTCGAAATATTGCAACTCTTGAATAATTCATGCAGAAACCGCCGTCGTTGAGTCTGCAAGGCGAAAGATTTTGCGCTGTCAGTTGGATTCTTAGCGAGAAGATAATCGGGATTCCATGCCAAAGTGATTCTTCTTTTATTCTCTCTTTTTTCTTTTTTCCTTTTTCTTTCCCTTTTTCCCCGCTTGAAAGTGGTCGCGGGATTTCAAAGCTAACCGGGTCACGGTTACTCGTCGCCCAAGACACGGGAACGAGCACTACACCATTATTTTTCCATTGTTTCTCTCTCGCGGCGATCCTACAGACTGTAAATTGAAATTAACGATAATGAGCCTCGTACTTGCTATCGCAAGAAATGCTGGATGCGATCGCAAGCGTCGCCTTCGCAAGCATCTCAAGCCGATTACCTTTTTTCTCCAATACTTGTTACATGGACATTGTTTCAGAGGGGAACAGAAAGAATTTCCTTTAATGAAAAATGATACGGGAAATTAATTTGGTGGTCTTGCGGTTTCATAACAACCGGAAAAATTTGCGATGGTGCGTATTCTCGCTCGCGCACCTCCAAAAACTACTCTCTAAAACTGAACCAGTGTAATTGTCACGGGTTGAATCGGTATTTTGAATTATCACTGGTGAACCAGTGATTTTTCCACTTTGACTGGGTGAACCAGTTAAGTGACTCTACTTAAATAGCGCTACTGATTCTACCAGTGACGCCAAATGCTAGATTGAACCAGTGATATAGCGCTCCACGCGGGCAAGAGATGAACCTCCAGTCGTCTGGTACGCGCGCGTCGCCGGTCAGGTCTTGGCATTTCTCGAGTGAAAACAAACCTTATTGTGTACTAGTGATAGTGGGAAGGCCCCTGGCCACTTGGGTTTGACATTGAGCGATGCGACACGTTGACATAACGACGGGTCTTCCTACAATTAGGCGCAAAGTATAATATTCCATTATATTGCAGCCAGGCTTTTATTTATTGTTGTGAGAGTAAAGTGCGGTTTTTAAAAGATAATCTTACAACTGTTACCACAATAGTGATGAATGATAAGTGTCATACCTAAACAGCTGACAACCGACAAGGCGTACGACCAGATGACTACTGCTACAGGGAAACCAGTGAACCTCACTGATTAAACCAGTGCCGCAACTCTACTGAATGAACCAGTGAATTCTCACTGATTGTCAGTGACGCACTTCTGGCTGTTTCAACTAGTGAGATTTCACTGGTTCATTTTAAGAGAGCACTCCCAATGGGGATGTTGTATGAAATGAGATGAAAAGTTGTTTTGATTCTATAGTGACTCATTAGCACATACATGCATCTGAATGTATAAATGGCTCTGTGAAAGGCTTTAATGCATTATTCTCAAATAATAATTAATAATAATTACGAAGAAAAGAATTACGAAACTCGTGCGATTCCAGCCATTTCATTTACGTATTACGGACATTTACGTATTACGCTTCACAAAGTCACCATACAAAGTTCTACACGCGAGCTTATTAGTATCCAAGATTTTTCGTTTCAGGCGTCTCTCACTCTACTGACACTCTTCATCATGCATTTCTTATAAACTATTTGTCGCCACACTTTCCTGTCCTGGCATACTTATTTAGCTTCCTTTACGTCCATACATTTTCTCATACAAGCTTTTGTGTTTCTGTGGCTTTTTATATCTTCTCGATTCAGAGTCTCCTTCACACATTCCCATCATTCTTTCCTCGATCTGTATCTGAGTAGCCTACCGTTTACTTTACCTAAATATACTTATTTCGTCAGTCTTTCTTCTTTCACCCTGAATAATGGCGATGGTAGGAAATCCCGCTCGCACCCTGAAAAAGCATCCCCTAGTGATAAACGATATTTAAAAAATTAGAAATTCGTCCAAAAAGCTAAAAGTTTATACATTTTCTTTGATTTTACATTCTGAAAAATTCTATTTAATAATCCGCCGAATAATAGTGGTGGTAAGAGAGTCCGCTCGTACCCCTTAAAACTACTCGAAGTCACATTAAATCCCAAAGCGTCAAATTTTGATCCAAAGGTGGATCAGTTCGTTGCAGTGGGAAAAACAGTTGACAACTACGTAAATACTACATTGAAAATTGCAACTACGTTCACGTCTTCCTACGTAGATATCAATTGATTGTTTTTCTCACTGCAACGAATTGATCCACTTTTAAATTAGTAAATTTCCTTTGATTGTATACCCTGGAAGATTCTCTTTAATAATTCCCCCGAATAAGAAATTCCACTCGTATCCCCAAAAACCATACCAAATTAAAAATGAACATTTTTAACAATTATGCGAAGAAAATTTTCTTCAAAATAAAAAAAGCTAAATATATTTCAATGCATTTTTTAATTTTTCCTTCGTTGGTCTTTTTCCGTTAAAAATTGTAAAGAATAAATTTCATGCAAGGAAATTCTTTTTGATCTGGATAATAATAGGCTAGGGCACTCTAATCTATTTTAAACAAGAAACCACGCGACGCGTAATAAGCTCAGTGTGGCAGTCTGAACCCAGCTCCTGTGTTAAAATTGCTGATCGGCTCGATAAAAGAGTCGTATCGTGATTATTAGCTAAGGGGTTATTCTAGCGCAAGGAAAACTTGAATGGAACCTGGAACAGGGGGGAGGTACAGGATGGCGCCACATGCAATCCTATTCGTACTTTTTTCACTTCCGAATCAAACCCAGCATTATTTTCTTCCTGTAAGTATTACTCAGGAGTAAGTACACTTCGCACGCTACGGTAGCAGTCAGGCAAAGATCAGCCAATTAAAAATCCGTCCTGAGAGTGCCCGCGGGTACCTTGTATTCAAGTGATTCAGCCTAAGGTTTATGTATGAGTTCGAGGCGTTCTCTGGGGAATGAATGCATCTGATGCTTAGGAGCTATCGATTTCTCAAGCCAGTTTCTGTATCTCTGGGCTCGTAAGTCTCCAACTGGCCAGTATAAATAATAATGAACAGTGATCATTTGCCTGTTCGAATAACGTAGAAAGGATTTTTTATCTTGCACCAAATTTCAGTGATCGATCGATTGAATATTTGAATGTAATTAAATTTTTTGAAATTTCTTTTCTTAAAAAACTGTATTTGCTTGAAATAACACTGTCGTGGAAGGAAATTGTTCATATAATTAAACTCTATCTTGTCTGGTTATCTTAATTGAATCAGTGAGGATTGTACACTCTTTAGGTTTAACAACTTACACTTTCATGCAAAGTGCGACTCGCAATTAGTCTAGGATAATTATCATCAATTTGGCAATTAAAACTGGTGGTGACATGACTCTTTATTACTTTTTTTCACATCAGGTTTAGTGTTTGAGTTAGCCATTGTCATTCAGTAACTCTTGGCGTGAAAAAGAAAGTGTCGCTGAAAAGGAAGTCGAGTCCACATCAGCGTCACTAATTTCTCGTCATGATTTCACAGTTATCTCAACTTAACAGTATTTCAAATCAGCCAGTTCGAACTCGGTTCGCTGGTCATGATGACGACTGACCATTTAACTTTCTCGTAACTTTTTACCCTCTTCTTCCATAAAATTCTTTATTTCCGTCCTCCCTGGAACTAAATGCGACTTTTAATTAAGCTACAGTTTAATTAAGCATATATATAGTCACTAACATCAGTCTGTCAAAGAGTTTATAGTTGAATATATTTTAAATCTCTATTTTTTTGAACTATATGTTAATCAATCAAATCTTCCGTATTCGTAGCTTTTGCGAATTAGTTGTTGACTGCTTTTAACCGAAATTATTAAAAGTTGACTGTTCATCATAGTTAGTATTTTAATCTGAACTTAGCCAATGGGCGTGGCTGTTCATTCTCCAAAATCACCGGTTAGCGGTTACTCCAACCTACAGAGTGCATTCATGTTCAGGTTGGCTGCACCTGCCAATTAGAATGGTCAGAACTAGATCACTAAGCTGTTGCCATGTGCAAGCTTATTTGCCACAGTTTACATGCCTCGGCTAACCTTATTACAAATTCTCTAATTAATCCAAAATATCTGTGCTTTACACGGAAAAGTTGCCAAAGTTCGTGATAGTGCTGGTATATATGCAATCATTCTCAGTATATTTAACTTCAAGAATAATTTCTAAGCTTTAGTCACCATTAGTAAATTGTGCAGTAAATTGTGCATTAACTTAAATCTTAATGCAATATCTTGTTTTATAACATTGTGAATTATGACTAATGTTCAGACTTTGTGAATTATGTGTAATGCTCAGACATTCTTATCTGTTTCAGGTATGGCTTTTTCAATCTATGAACGTAATTTACCAAAATGTAAGTATTTCCAATAATGAATATACATTGAGAGCTTTGAGTACACATATATCGGAAAGTGCATACACGGAGAAAAATGAATGTTTACCCTTATCATTTAAATGTTTTAGATTAACACATTTAATGTTTAACTATAGGTCAGTCATCGATATGTTAAAGATTTGTTTTTGTGGATATTAAAGATATGCAATGCGCAGAGCTCTATTACCTCGAAGAATGTTTTGAAGTAGAAACAGCACTTGCGTCAAACATTTTACTGCATCCTAACAATTTATAGGATTATTATTAGTATTTTTCAACAAAATATTAGTAATAATTTTTCCACAAGTTCTCATACAACACGAAGTGACATCCAGTGACATTGAAATTGATATAATCTTCCTCCAGCGGCCGACAGAGGTCTGGCGTATTTTCATGTATAAGGTTAACATCTTGGATGTTTCAGTTAACATTAAAATATATTTAAGCTTACACTGAAAAAAAACTTATTTGACTCTAAGAAACGGTAGAGCAGAATGTGGTAGAATGTCATTACAATTAAATAAACGGTTTTCTTGGCTCAAAGAAAATGAAATCAAAGAAATGCATTTCCTTGGATCCAAGAATTTCTTTTTAGTACACGGAGAAAATGTATTAATTAAAATTTGCCCAATTTGTTCGGTAAATAATGGACATTACGGCATTTAGATAAAGTTTACAGTTATTTTAGGATTTAATACAAAACAGAGCTGTAAAAAATACAAAAGAGTTGTGTAAAATCTCAATTCCAAAAATTAAAATTCTGATATGTAATAATTGATATGAGGATTGTATTATGTTACGTGTATTAAATGAATGAACTTTAGATCAATCTAAAGTTTAACTTCCTGTGATATTAACTATTCACTTCAAAGGAAGTATAGATTGCAGAATTTTGCCAGAAACATAAAAAAAAATTAAATTCGAATAATATTGTAGGATTTCGGAAAAATGTAACTGAAATATTACATAAATAAATATTACTTATTAGGTTACTAAATAAAAGTAGAATATATTTAAAATTGAGGTGTAAAGAAGCGGGTTATGAAAAAACATCGCAACGGCGCTGGACAACTAACTCCGAGGCCAGTTTCATGTATTATATTAAATTAATGTTATGAAAGCTTATTTGTTGCTATTTTTGATCCAATTTATTGAAATTTGTATTGATTTCATTTTTAAGTTTTTAATGTTCAATTTTAATGGCAACATTTCAGAATGGTAAAGTTTGACTGTTCTATGTTGAATAACAGGGTGGCGGTTTTAATCGAGGAAAAAAATTCCCGGCCATTTCTCGGGGTGCAAAAATTTTGTACGGTCATTGAAATTAAAAAATTGGAACTCTTAAAAGTGAATTTTTTAAAATTTTTAATCCAAGCTTAAAAAATTTTCAAATCCGAAATTTTAAATTCAAACGCATAATAATTTACCGTAAAAAGTGAAAAAAAAACTTAAACTTAAACTTTAAATCGAAAAGCTTCATATTGTAGTTAAACAGTTAGAAATTTGTCATTCAAACATACGAAATGAAATAACGACCGATCAAAGATCCGTGCATTAATAGATACTTTTCAAGAATTTGACATGAATTAAAATTCGAAGCATGCATAAGTGTGTACACCATGCAAAATTTAAAAGATTAAAAATTAAACAATTTGAAGTTTTAAGTTAAAAAAAATTTTTTATAAAAAATGATACAGTTTCAAACTTCGAAATTGTTCAATTTACAACTTTTCTTACTTTATACTGTTCAATATTAAATGCAAAAATTAAATATTTATTTTATATGTTATATAATTTTTAACAGAAGGATGTTTTCATTCACTTACTATAAATGTATAAGCCTGCCAATTAATAAGATGTTACGATATAAGAAATTCCGATGAAATCGGTATCAGGTCATTTTTTACGGCCCTGACGTACTCGTACTTTAACTTTATAGCCGAGATTTTTTTCTCGATATTCCATGTGTTGAGTTAGCCGTGAGGCTTAGTTGTTAGGGATAGAACCCGCATTAAACGTGAATTAGGTGGTTCGAAACCCGCAGTAGCGTTTTCGATTTTTAACAGCGTTAATATACTTAAAAGCGTGCGATTATATTCTACGTAATGTACTGTAATTTAATGTAATTCTTTTAGTTGAATTGTGTATATGTACCAACAATATACTTATAAATTGTATGACATGTGTACGTATTCGTGTGCAGTAGTGGATGACCTTCCGCAGAATCTGGTTGTAGCAAGAATGTTTTTTTTTTGCTGGCGCACGAAATTTTACATGACTGGGATGTAGAATTCACATATTTAGAGAGGTAGACTTTGTTTTCTTTGATTGAAACTGTACCTAACAGTTCGGCTCATTTTACCTAACTAGTAGGTAATCGACATTTCATTTTACCCAACTGTGAGGTAATCTGTATTATCTAGTTGTATTATTTCTCACCGAATCGCGAATTAAATTATAATGAATTTATATTAATATTTCATATTTTCACATCAAATATTACCCTATTTCATTTTACATGACTGAAAGTGAAATTTTAGTAAATAGCCGTAATGTACTCCGTTTACCGAACTGAGTTATGTAAAATTTAACACACAAATATTCTCCATGTATAAAATCTTCAAAAGATAGTAGAGGTTACATGTTTAATATCTTTATGTTTGATGGTACTATCTTATACTTTGAACATCCATTTTTCTCCGTGTGTAATAGTATTGTCGAATGAAGTTCAGCATGTGATTCAATTTAAAATAAATAATCCACATTGCGTCAGTAAAGACATTATTCGTATCTCAGGTGAAAGTTGTCGCGAACTTTGGCCTAGAAAGCCAGAAAAGTGGTCCGCAGAGACACAAAAAAGAATGAGAATTGCGATTATCTTGCCGGTTATCCACAACAGCTTTGGGCTCGACTTATCTTGTTCAATTTACGCTTGCAACTATGTATAAAGTTTGTGCTGCTACGTTGTTATAGAACACTTGCTCCTTTCATCCGATACATTTCTCTAGCATAAACCATTATTCTCTATGAAAAGACATCTTACTTTCCTCCTAAGATTGATATAGAGGGGGATAGAAAATGAGCAGGGTCCTTGTGACCCTACAGGACTTGGATCTTTAATGAATTACCGTTAGGGAATGTCACCCGACAATCGTAACGAGAACTGTATCGTGACACGTACATCTATTGTAACTAGATCTTAAATCTGTTGTACCTGAACGACTTATAAGACGATGAGTCATTGTTTGGCATAATATGGAGACCACAGTCTTTCAGCCAGGTGTTCTTTACTGCACTGAGTATTTTAGATTACGCTGCCGAGATTGTTTTTTGTCCTTGATACATCATATTGATTGTCGGAATCTTCTTGTATCAGATTATCAATTAAAATGGTATTACGTGTTGTACACATTTTCTTGGTGAATCATTACTGTTTCTACATTTAAAAATTTGAGTTGTATAAATAATTAATATTTTTATTTATGATAATAAATTACAATACTGAGAGTATCGAAAAGTGAGAAAAGTTTGAAAGGGTTGTCCGATCAAGAAGCATGACTTGGTTTTCACTTCATTTCCTGTTAATCCATCCCTACCCTCCTTCACTCTTTTCATTTTTATACATCAATTCAATGTCCATGTATATTTCCTGCATCATTGTTCAGTTCCCTCAAACCTGGTAGCAACAAAGGTTATGCTCTTCTATACACGTGCTCACTGTGGGCAATGGGGTTTACCATCGATTGAATTCACACAGGGTAAGGGTGTGGTATTCAAACAGAGGTCATTTACCTCCTCGAGGCCTAGACATTTCCTACTATACGTCTGTTTACTTTCCGTAATTATGAGTACTTGTAGACAAGAGGATTTCTGATAGGAATATGTGTGTTTCTGAGGATTCAACTGCAGATTAATTTATGTTGGATTATGTGAACGAATAATTATTAATGTCATATATGTGTAATATTTTACATTATAATTACACGCTTACTACTACACCATTCTAAGACGCATTTACAGCCGTACCCTGTTAGAAATGTTTGCAATTCTAATATACGTCGGTATACTATGGGTATAGGGCATAAAAATTATTCACTATACAAACTCTAATAATTACAACTTCTAACAACTATAAACACAGGAAAAAATATATCTAGTATAGTCGAGGTGAATGTACTAAAAGTAACATTGCGCTTGAGTGCGTTCGACAATAATCAGGTCAGAGGAAGAGGAAGGTGGAAGTGACATCTTGTTGTGTACATTATCGACGTGCTGCTCAATGAAGTCATTAATGACTGCCCATTGTTTTCAAGACCCTAAAGACTTCCGTCTTTTGCCAATCCATAGGCACGAGAACCTCAGTGTATAATACGTTTAAATAATATAAATTCAACGTAGCAAATTTTTCATGTCATCTCAGTATGTGCCAATGACCACAAATCGATTAAGATTAACAATAATTTTGTTTTGTCTCATGAGATATTACATTTTAGCAAATCCTGTCAAGAAATCTGTCACTCACCTAAATTCTTTTTCGGTGTTCACCGCATTGCAAACGAAGATCTGTTTATGCAGGTCCAACAACAGCATTATCGCAAATCTTTACTTTCGCAATTGTTCCTCGAATCTTGTGCGAACTTCTCTGCTTACTAGGTGCGAATTTTTTTCTTTGTTAGGTTCACGGAATTTCGTCTAGATTTTATCTTATGAAGTATAATGAATATAATGGGATTATTTTGAAGGCAAACAAAATAATGGATGTGTTCAATTTTCTTTCAATTAAGAATTTCTCGCTTCGTTTAGTAATTTCGATAGCCTATAAATGGATAATCACAGACAGTTTGGAGTAGACTGTAGGGTAAATGAAGATAGACTTAAGTATGATTTTCCTTGCCGGTGAGCAGCTTATAATCTTACACAGTCTGGCGAAGTTCCCCGGAGTTCCCTTTGTTAGCGAGCATCGAGTGTCAATACGGCATACTATGTTTTTAAAGCAGAATTTGTGATAAAAAATACATGTTTAGATATTTACATTTAGCAGAATTATAAATATCATATGTATAAACTTTAAATCATTGAAAATAAATAATTGCATTTTTATTAAAACGAATTTTAAAGTTTAAGTTGCATGAATAGATTTTATATACTATATTTTTTCTTTGAATTAGAATTTATAGTTTATACTAATGGAAAAGGCTGAACATTGCAAGAATTAGGCATTGCCCAACAAAAACGAACTTTTTATTTCCATTTGAAATCTTGTCTCGACTTTCCGAGGATGTGGCAGTTGGAGGGTGAAACGCATAGCGGAAAATGCCCGAGGCCACCCTTTGTGCGTGCCAACATGCTCAATAGGCGTGGGTATCGGGTTGCATCACATCATATAATGCCGTCTGTAAGTAATTCTTGGTCTACCAACGATTTATCATCATTTTCCTTAGCTTTGCGACAATAAATTATCATTCCGCTTATCGAGAAAGTCGTCCAGGGTCGTTGACATGATTTTGTTCTCTACAGTCTACGCAATGTCCGTGCTCTGGAGTAATGAGAGTTCGCGTGTCACATTTGGGAGATCACAGTTTCATTAATTAAAAGCATTTCACTCGATTACGCGATGTTTAGTAATTTCTGCGTTTGTATACCGGCATTATTAAGAAGCCAGAGCCAAGTCCAGTATTTAAATACAACAATATTTTTTTATTTGAACATTAACATACTAGAAGCATGCATATGTGCAGTTATAAATAATTAAATTATGAAATATCTATTTATTCAAATATTAAAATTGCACATTAATGTGGAATAATCAAAATTAGGTCTTAAGGGCGAGTCTCTGACCTCACAGTTGATTCAAATTTTCTGCTTACTCCCGAGGCTACGGTTACGTACTCAAACAAGAAGTTTGGTTTACGCTTTACGCATATATCCTTTGGGATATACTGAATAATTTTGATTTGATTTCCCGACTTTTCTGGTTCTTTGACGATAGCTTGATCAAATTTCATTTTTTTTTTTTTTTTGAAGAGTTATATAGACTTCTTGATCTTCAGTTACCCTTAGCTTTGATGTGATTTATTTTATTGATCTTATGAAAACTAGAGCTGCTGAGGTTCAGAGGCGCACCTAACATTTGCCTTTTCATAAATCAGTTTTTTGACCAAGTGATCCGAATGAAAATAAGGGGCCTTTTTGGATATTTGTCAATTATTTTTACAAATTCACGTGTGGTAAAATCTGTTAGCGCTAGCTCGGCCCGGAAAAGACCGTCTGTTTTCCATTCTTGACTCGGACCAGATGACCTGGCCTGGGCCTGGCCAAAAGTGTAACATTTTTTTGTGGCTAACCCCAAGCCAGACTGTATGGTCAGCCGCTAGTTATTGGCTGGTCAGCCATTATTTAATAGCTGATTAGCCACCAGTTGGAGGCTGGTCAGCCGCAGGCTGGACTTCACTATAAGTGTATGTAGCTGATCTGGACCAGACCAAACTGTCAAGGCGATAAGAAAAAAGTTTTGGTTTGATAGTGTGAATTTCTCATTTCCTATCATTTTAGACCTCCTGCAGCTTTTTCTAAATATGTAAAAAAAAATTTGCTGATCGAACTTAGAACTTTTTTCCCCTTGGATACCTAATCAGCGCCAGTCATGGGCCAGACCAGACCTTCCAGACAGAACATAGAATTTTTTGTTCTTGGCTCGCTGATCTGCGCGAGTCCTGGGCCAGACCTAACTTAGAGCTTTTATTGTTCTTGGGTGGCTGAGTAGCGCCAGTCCATTTCCAGACCAGACGGTATAGGTAAAGTCCTGGGCCGGATCAGATATTCGAGACTAAACAGTCTTGATAAAGCCAGATCTCGGCCAGACTTGACACCAGACTGCCATGCAATTTTTCTACGCGGGATTAAAGTAACTTGACTAAAAACTAAGCTCAGTATGAAAAAGGTTCGAAAGATAATAAGGCTACGAAGACATAATGTCAGAATTATGTGGTAATTATGTTTTATATTGTGAAGGACGAAAAGAAACGCAAGAAAACTTTCGCTACATTCCTTTTCGTTTCTTTCGACATATGACTTTGACGAAACACAATTTTGACATTGTGCCTCTGTAACCGCTATATTTTTAGCACTTTTTCATACTTAGTATAGTATTTATTTATTTTCCTTTATATCCTATGAGATTTTGTTAAATCTTCAAAAAACTACTACTACTAAACTACTACTCTTTGAAACAAATCGTTCAGATTCTTTTGAAAATCTTTGAAATCCCGTGAAATCATTAAAATGCTACGAAATTCTTTTAAATTCTTTGTAATCCCATGAAATCCCTTCAGATCCTTTGAAAACCTTATGGAACCTTAAAATCCTATGAAATATAATCTTGACATACCCTGAAATCCTTCAAAATTTCATAAAATACTTTTGAAATTCCTTGAAAATTTTGGAAATTTCACGAAACCTTGAAGTCCTATGGAATTTTTTTAATCTCTTGTTTCGGAAATATTAAATGAGTTCGCGAATTATTTCATGACTCGGAATATGTTTTCACTAGTTCGAGAGTCAATTCGCCGCGCTATGTTTATACATAGAACATGTGACTAGCCTAAAATGACGTTCATATTTTAATTAGGGAAATAGATCATGAAGGATTGTCACCTTTAAAGTTGATTGGATTAGCAAAGGTTATTGACCTTGTAAGCGAAGGCGAGACGGAAGGATACCGTACATAGCCAGACAGGAAAATGTGTTATGGTGCCATGGTGTTTGATATTAGCATGTCCCTCCTTCTCTTTCTCACTTCATCTCATCAGTTCATCTCACGATTCACGAGTTTTCCTTGATCGACCGCTTGCGCTATGTTTCGGCGCCGTGCAAGGTGAGGTTAGGTCATGCCACAACACACACTCAAACCGGCATTGGCGTTGCGCTGGTGGGGAACACTGACTGTCGCTCGTGGCTGACTCTTTCTCCTTTTCGATTCGTTCCCGACTTCAGTGATCAGTCCACTTCAGTCGCCTCGCGTTCGCCAACTTGTGCGCACGTGTTGCGCGCTCGCGTCTGCTCTTGTCAACACACTGTCAAAAATTCTACACTTGCTTGTTTGTGACATTCCATTCATTCTTCAATTCAGTTGTTTCCCTTTGCCTAATTGTTCCCCGATCCCCCACAGTGCATGACGGTATAGAAACTCTGAATACTCTGGAGTTGACACTTTCGTTGACAGTGCAGGATCTCAAGTAAAAGAGGCCCAATTGCCTCTCCTCATTGCTTCTGATATTTCAAGATTTTGAGGATCATCTTGATTCAGACGTGATAATTTGATTATGATGAACGCTCCAAAAACTGCTACGTGACTTAGAAGAATTTTGAGGGGAGATAAATTAACACTGAAGATACTCTAAGAAGGAAGAAGTCTTAAGGGAGGAAATTGATCAGGGATATATAGGTTTTTTGAGGATAAGCAATTGTAAAGTGTTCGTTGTGTATTCAGATTGATTGATGCCAGTGACATGTGTTGTGCATTGTGTCCTCGTGGATCGTGTTGGTCACTGTTAGTTTGGAATACATATGCTCCACTTTCTGTAATAGATTGATAAATTTTTGATTTCGTGATAAGTTGAAAGAAATGCTTTTCCAATGAGGCATTTCGAGCAGTGATTTAATGGTTTTCGAGAATATCGGTATGCGGAATCCTGGATTCCTTCTGGAGGATGCCAGGCATGGATATATTCAGTACATAAGGTAATTACATGTTTTGTAATAGGAAGCCGGAATACTACAGGTCTCAAAGAGACCATAACAAAAGGACGATGGAATTCAGTGCTGCTGAATGTTTGATTTAGCTAAATTTCTTTGAGAAAATGCGTGCTTGCGGATATCATTTGACTATCTTTAATTTGGGAAAATATCGCAGGATTTTTGCAAAAGAAGAGTTAGACCTAGAAATCGTAAAATTATATGTGCGTCATAAATATTACATCATTAGATTGTTCTTGTGTAAGAACTAGAACCACAACAATGCTTTATGTCTCTTTATAGAAGACTTCCACTATTGCGGAAAGTAGAACCGGAATTGGTATAATTACATAGATTGTAAAGTCAGATCCTCTATATTTATTTTATAATGACCATAAAAATTACGAAGTGTCTCGTCGTCCCGAAATTCGGGATGAGTAGTCAAGTATTTTTCATAAGCTTGGCTAGTCGTCCGAATTTTCGGGACGACTAGTCCATCCCCTTTTCTAACTCTCCAAATTTTTTGGGACGACTAGACGCAGCCTAAACTTTAACTACAAGATTCTTTCGAAATCGTACGATTATTTGAATAATTATTTTTAAAATTTAAGATGTCTAAGTTATGAATACTTTCTTTAACCTTTAATTATTTGTCTGTGTCTAATTTTGTGACGCAGTCTTCGAACGAACAGAAACGTATTTAATTTTTATTAAAGTTGTTTTTGATTTAAAATTGTAATTCTTTAATTTATTATTTAAAGTTGAAAGCTTAAGTTTCAAAATGTTAGATTTTGAATGTTGTGCAATTGGAAATGGTTCAATTTTTAATGGATTTGGATAATAGATACCTACATTTGTAATGTAAATTTTTTTCAGTAAAAGATTGTTCATTTGAAGAGCTTCAACTTTTAATTTGAATATTTAATACATGTGAGGGGAGAACAGTGATAAACCTTACGGCTTACGGTATAGCATGATAGGTTGGATGGACCCTTTTTCATTCTTTTTGAATTCACGATCCGTACCAAAATTGCGTATTTCCCGTCGCCAAGATCCATGGAAAATTGTCTGGCAAGAAAATAACATAGGAAGGAGGGTACGAGATACGTGGTTCGTAGATATAAACTTGTCTGCATGATTATTGTCGGTCTCTGTGGTGTTATTACATATTATGTCGAGGGTGCCTGGATACCTCTTGAATGCACCTAATGTCTAAGACGTCTAAGTAACCCCTTCCTGTCGCACAATAAGAAGGTCGGTACCTGCCTAAGTACCTGCTCTATCAGAGGTTCTCACTTTTGTTGTCAATTGCCGCAGTAATGTTTCGGATAAATAGAACCAATGAAAGATTGAGGCTGTTGTAATTACAGAAAAAAACAAAGTGTAATCTGTACCCCGATTTCGTCTTCTCCTGCAACAAAACTTACTTTCACATGGTAAGTTTTACTCACCATTTTACCACGGTATGGTTACCATGTTAACTGCATTGTATCTTTTGTTTCGATGCGAAAAAATTCAGCTATACCTACTGGAAAATGAACCACAACAAAAATTCTTCTTCTGTTTTTTATGTGATAAGTTTAAAGATAGAGTTAAGAATATCACCGTTAAGTCATTGATTGAAAAGAGTCCAACATGTAAAAAGAAAGATGTGGGTAATGGAATCTTGTTATCACATAAGGTGATCTTGCGATGGTCGAGACCACTTTTTGGTAATGTTGGTCAACTGAACCGTTAGTACTGGTCCAGTTTAGGGGTTCGCAATCTGGCAACGTTGCCAGAAAAACCAGAGGTGCGCACACTCTGGAGACTACTTTCGTTGTTTTTTTTGTTTTGTTTTTATTACTAAGGTCCTTGTCCCATCCTCTTTCTATTATCGGCCTCAAGGGTTACTTTCAAACCATGTTGATTTACGGACTTTTTATCTTCAGACGGCTTACTTTAGCCCAGCATTATATCAATACTTACTCGTTCAATAATTAATATTTATTTTTAAATATTTACTTTTCAAAGCGAAATTTTTCATCAGTTTGAAATAAGAAAAGTTTTATTATGCTCGGTTTGGTAGAAGAGGGGCATTTCCACTAAAACTTGACGTAATAATTGTACGTGCGTCACAGTACATGAATTAATGTCAAAAAAGCATTGTTCGGTAAAAATAAGAAAAATTTGTGGTTTCGGAATCACCCAGTTACTATCTATAAGAGCAGGTGACAAAATTCCAATTCCATGAATAATCCGCTTCTTATGCATTAAATTATATACTGTGATACGCACGTACATTATTTCCATATATCTCGGTCCATATTTTCGTGGAAATTCTCAGAAATAAATCATATTCTGAGAATTGTCATTTTACTTAGTTCTTCGCGGGCCAGATGTCAGAAATAAAAACACACCAGCCCAGAGATTAAAGTATTTTTGGGTATTGATAGTTTTTTCATAACTTCATGCATAGTTGACACTTTTCTCTGTGTCAGTGTATTCAACCATGAACGATGGATTTTCCTTTGCCCCATGGAATGACAGCTGCATTTCTGTACTCTCGAAAGGACCCTTGCAATTATAGTCTGCAGAATACAGAATAGGGATGTCTCGACTCATATATTATTTTTTCTTGCTCATTCGTGTGCGTCTGACAAATAACGCGTAAATTAGACCTGCAGTCTGCAATCTCACGTGTAAAAGAACCGGGCACATCAGTGAAACACTTGTTTGGTTAGTTCTTTTGGATGGGCTGTTTCTCAAGTTTTTTCTTCCTTCCGATTTTTTAGAATTTGTTGTATTTATCCGGGAATTTCTCATCCACTTTTTTCCTTTCCTTACATTTTTGGTCGGCGTTTCATTTTAAAACTCTTTGTTCATTGTCGTCATGAATTTATCGTTTCGATCGTTAATTTATCTTTTTTTTTTTGACATCACGGCTCTTTGAACTTCACCATTACCGATTTTTTGTTCCTTTGTTGGTCCAGGATATCGTTGAATTGGTTGCTTTATGAATATTTATCGGTGCGCCAAACACAAAGTCACTTTGCCAGCCTTTGAGTCAACAAACTCGCAAAGTGGAATCCGATTATAGATTCGACCCTATATTGCACAAAAATAAAATTGTATTAAATGATTCAAGGAAATAGAAAATAGAAGATTTTTTCGAATTTGTGTTCCTGTTTTTGGTCTGGGGTGCAAGACGAATCAGTAGATTGATTATTGGTTGTATCTGCACTCGACGCGGTAGTAGCATTGAGTCAACGACGCTTTCAAAGCGTAAAAATGGTCTTTGTTTGACACGTGCAGGTTTTGAGGACCCTTTTCACGATTAAAAGTCCGCACTCCAGACACGTGACTTACACGTGGCTCTCCGCAAATTTAAAATCGACAAAAACAGTTTGCTCTAGAGATAAGCTCCAGTGTTCTCACATAATTTATGTGAAAAATTGGCAAGGATACAAAAAGGTAATTCTTATTTTTTATGAAAGTTAGTGGTACTGGAAGTTTGTTACCAAAACATAATGTAATTTTACAATACCTATGTTTTATACATCAAGAATTAAGTATGACTTACAGGTGAACAGTAACCTAGATTCCTAGAAACACATTCTTAAACTAATGCAGATTCTTTTTGTAATTGGCATACTCAGCAAATGTGATTTTATGATTTTTTCATTTATGTTTCTTCAGTAATAATTCATTGAAATGTTTAAACTATATTGAATGAGAAATCTATTAGGAAATTACAATACATGCACTGTAATTTTACAATTTTGCAATTTTACTTTTTAATATACTGTGATTGCTTTTTGACGTTAGTATTTTTATTGTAAAGTGCAGTAAAATCACAAAAACTTTTAGCAGTGCCGCTAATACGAAATTTCGAATTATTGGTTGTGTTGAAAACTTTCAAGTGCTATTTATGTTTTATGATATTATCGGAATCAGCCTAATGACGTAAATCTAATATCTCCAATAATGTACTCATATCTTTAATCTTACACAATATTTTTGTTGGAGATGTTTTAACTGCTGTGCATGAACGATGCCGAACACTAAAATATGCATGAGTGGCTCAGCATTCGTTTAGTTTAATGAGCAGATCATTGTGCAAAAATATTCTGTTCTCATCAGCACGTACGTGCTTCAAAATAAAGATGAGAAAAAAGCCTCGTGTTAAAATGTATGCGGTAAGTGAGAGATTCTCAACATCCGTGACAAACTTCTGTTTTCAATTAGTTTTTCTGGATAATAGTTAATTTCAAATAAAAAAATGCGTGATTCCATGAAGAAATTTTTTGACGAAATGTATAGTAGGAATAGATTGTTGCTTAGAGACGGGATACACAAGAAGGAAGTTGGTTATAGTTAGGTGAAGGTAAGATTAGGTGATAGGACATGTAAGGCAGGATTGAGGGCAGGATCGTATTATGCGTGCATGGTCTTATCGACAAAGCTCAAGTCAATCACCTCGCATAGTGTCGTTGTTGTCGCCATGGTAGTAGGAGTGCCTCGTTCCTAGCTAGCCATCCTGGCGTCCACGGTTGATCGATATGTCATCGGCCTGGAATTCGTTTCGGGTAACGGCAGCCGTGCTTATTGCTTTCCATTGTTCTCATCAACACCTATAGAGAGTTTCTTCTCAGTATCTTGGGCGAGATAAATATTCGTATCTCTGATAGAGCCTCAGCTTTTGTATCGTTTCCTTCAAGGTCGTAAATGTTCAATCAGAAGGAGAAATTCGCCACTATATAATTTCTGCAGGTGCTTTCTTCTTTTCAGATATAGGAGTATATCTTGCAATAATTGAATCCTTTATGCCATTATTGATCTCAGAAATGTTCTTTAGTTTCCTATCCTCAAGGAACATAACTTTTACAATCGGAGTACATACTGATTATAGATTATTGCACAGAGAATATCTTTCGACGTTTATCTTGTTTCCTCTTGGTTGACTCTCGAATTTGTATTTTTCACTTTTGCAAATTTTGTTAACTATATAGCAGATATTACAGTGATCTTCAGCTTTGCAGATTCTTTTGTAAACATGGCACGGGATTCAGTTGTGGGTTGTTAGGGGCGTTTCCCGCAAGTGGAGTAGAAAGTCAATAAAGTGCCTCCGTTTTCTATTCTATAACTATAACCGCTTGAAGAGGCGGGCGGAACGCGGTTCGAACTGCATCGTCACCTTCGTTCACTTTTATGCAGAGAAAATCCCGAGCTAAGGACCGCCAAACCAAAACCAATGCATAGATAACAAATTACAATAGTGTATTTAAAAGAGTTGCAATGCTGAGTCAGACGAGAAAGATCTTATCAATATGAAAGATTTTATTATAAATTATTAAAAAGAATACTATAAACAGCATTAAAATTAGGTCTGCTACGCTGGCAGGAACACACTGCAAAAATGGACTAACCTATAGGGAATTTAGGGCTAATTTAATGCCCTATTGCCGAATTAAATGATCTGCATTTAAATGAAAAAACCGGTGGTCATGCTAGCTTAAAAATAAGCTAGCAGAACCACACATAAAGAAAAAAAAAACTTTCTGAATATTTTTTTTTGCTCTTTAATTTAGGGCTCATTTAATGCCCTATTGCCAAATTTAATGCTCCGCAATTTTCAGAAAAAACCTATGGTCATGCTAGCTTAACGTAAAGCTGGCAGGTTCAACCATGTAGCATTTTTTCTTAACTTCTTCAAGGATTTACTGACAATGACCTTACACCCATATCTATTGCAGTAAAAACTAATGGCAAAAAACAAAAGTTTCACAAAGGTATAGGCCTGAAAATTTTCTAAACTTACGAGTGCAAGTCTGCAAGAAGTACAAGCTTCACCATAGTCCTGCTTACCAAAATAATAAGGACAAGTATGAACCAGCCCTTATGTTTTCGAATAACTTTGCAGTTTAATGCTTGTAATGTATTAATATTATAAAAGCATTGAAATAATTAGTGTTTAGGACAACTGAAGTGTCACATAAAGTACCTACTACCTGTAATACTTTCCAAATTTTCACGTGTTTGGAAATATGTATTTTTGTTTAAAAAAACCTCAAAGTTAACAGCTTTTGTAAAAAAGGAGACGATACCGGGTTCCGCAATGCAATCCAGTCCTTTTTTAAATAATAAAAACAACAAAATGAAAAAAACGACCGACACAATATTTCTTTGCACTATATTTTAGGGCTCATTTAATGCTCTCTTAACGTCTTATTGCTAAATTTGATTTTCCGCATTTTTTTAAAAAGACCGGTGGCCCTGCTAGCTAAATGTTAAGCTGTCAGACAACGCACAGAAAAAAAACGACGTAGGCAATATTTCTTTGCACTTTATTTTAGGGCTCATGTTTCGCCCTATTGCCAAATTTGATGCTACAAATTTGTTTTAAAATACCTGTAGCTTAACATTAGAAGAGCATTAAATGGGCCCTACAATATAGTGCAAAGAAATATTGCCTAAGTCGTTTTTTCTATGTGTGGTCCTACCAGCTTAACATTAATCTAACAGAATCACAGGATTTGTCTAAAAATTGCGGAAAATTAAATTTGACAATAGGGCATTAAATAAGCCCTAAATTATAGTGCAAAGAAATATTGTTTAAGTCATTTTTTTTCTATGTGTGGTCCTACCAGCTTAACGTTAAGCTAAACGGGGCATTAAATGAGCCCTAAATGAGCCGCAAATTATATTGGAAAGAAATATTGCGAGAGTTGTTTTTTTCTCTGTGTGTTTCTGCCAGCTTAACGTTAAGCGAGCATGGCCACATGATTTTTCTAAAAATTGTGGTGCATTAAATTTCACAATAGGGCATTAAATGAGCCCTAAATTATAGAGCAAAGAAATATTCAGAAAGTTTTTTTTCTAAGTGCGGTCCTGCTAGCTTAACGTTAAGCTAGCAGGACCACAGTTTTTTTTTTAAATGCGGAGCATTAAATTTATCAATAGGGCATTAAGAGAGCCCTCAATGTGCCCTAAATTATAGAGCAAAGAAATATTCAGAAAGTTGTTTTTTTGCTGTGTGTGGTCCTGCCAGCTTTACGTTAAGCTAGCAGTACCACAGGTTTTGTCTAAAAATGGCGGCGCATTAAAATTGGCAGTAGGGCATTAAATGAGCCCTAAATTAAAGAGCAATGAAATATTCAGAAAGTTTTTTTTTCTACATGTGTTCTGCTAGCTGATCGTTGAGCTAGCATGACCACCGATTGTTTTTTTAAATGCGGAGCATTAAATTTGGCAATAGGGCATTAAATTAGCCCCAAATTAGCCCTAAATTCCCTATAGGTTCTTAGTCCATTTTTGCAATGTGGACGTGCCAGCTTAACGGACCTATTAAATTTGCAAGCTTGAACGAATCCATTTTTTTGTTCATGCTCTTGAATCTAAAACGCAATTGGCTCGTTGGTTGTGATGTAGCCTTGGTAGTACATAATAAAGTGAAACTGGCTACTTCAAACTATACTGCATTTGCCCTTCTGACATAGTTTGATGAAAAGAAGTATAATTTGTGGTATGCGTATTCTATTGCTTCCGAGGTTCGTTGAAAGCTCGTGAATTACGTCTTAGGTCAAGCGCGATCTCCAGTGACCCCCTTCTCTAAATAACGTTCCTTATTCTACCAAGGCTGCTGGAAAACTTACATTTAGCTTTTATATAGGGTAATCGTTGCATCCAGCTTCCAAGAAAGTGAAAGGAAGTGATGAATGCTGACCTCGTTTTTTTAGGTTACTGGCTGCTTTTTGATTTTGTTTAGAAGTCGGACAAAACGATTCTGTCGAAATGAAAGATTATTTTGAACCTAGTTGTCGATTTTGAAACCAGCAATATTTCCCATTTTCTCGAGTTGGCTGGATTTTCCGCTAGAATTGTCGAGCGCGCTCTTTTTTTATCTGAGGAACAAAGAAACGAGCGAGCCATGTGTGTATGGTTTGCCTTGTCCTTCTTTCCCTACACAGTGACCTTTAAAAGTAGCACATAGATTGTTATCGAACTGAAAACAAAAGAAGATAAACCAATTTCTATTTGGCGGTAGGTTACTTTGACTTTAATTGTTATATTTTAAATTTTTAAAATAAACATGAGAGGTATACTAATGCCATGAGTCTTGCACAAAGAATTCTAGGATCTTAGTATTGAATTTGTGCAAATAAAAAAACATGACACGCAAAATAGATTTGCTTAATGCATATATAAATGACTTCAGTATGCAAGAACTAATCCGAAACTAATTAGCGTTGTTAAAGTGACTAGCGAGGATTCCACGAACATAGGTTTCATTGTGCCATCTAGCTTCCGGTAACTCAAGACCTCCTGAATGGCGTGATTCTGCGCGATTCTGTGATTTCGCACTCTCGCGAGATTCATGCATCTGTTGAATGAAAATGCGATTCGCAGAAAAATTGAGTTTACACTCGCAGGACACGTGACTCTATGAAATCAATTATCAACTGCAAAAGCACAATTCGATTTTCAATCCTTCTGGCTTTTTGAATTGGCATTTTATTTTTAGATACAATATAGTATGTAAAAAATTACCTTTAAACTGTAAATTTGCGTAACCTAACATTTAATCAAGTAATCTACTAACTAATCGTTTGATGTAAAGTATACACTATTAAAAAGATAAGAAGTCAGATAATCAGAATAATGATCGATGTTAAAAGAAAAAATACTCATCTGATTGTATGAAGACACGAATTTCCGCAGTCGATTAGCCAAGAATTATTCTCGCATTTTATTATGATGTTATTAAGAATTCTGATTGACTGTAGTTATAATTACAAGTTTCAAGAGTGACTTTCAATTTTGAATCAGGTAAATAAATTCTCACTTCAATTATATAGTGTTCATCTACTGTCGAAGGCCTTCGATTAAAGTTGACTTTCGTATTTTATGTTTAGCCAAGTGCACGCACAACAAGGTTATTTAGGAAATGTAAACAGCTTCGACGGTGATTTCCTTTGTAATTGTTCTCGTCAATAGTAATTATGTCAATTCACGAGAAACTTATTAGTGCAGCGGGTCTATATATCAAATATGCAAAAATGACGTGACTTGAATGAAAGGCAGTACTGAAGAGTTTTTTCAAGTCCCTGACGACTATTCTACTATATTATCAGCTATTTTCAATGTTAACCCTGGATTCGTTATCAGCGACCAAAAAAAACCTCTAAGTACTGACTTTTATTCAAATCACGTGACTTTTGCATTTTAGTTTACCATATTGGATCCGCCTTATTGGATCCGCTATTTTTAATTTCTCTATTTTGACCCTAGATTCGTCATCAGCGCCGACCAAAAAAACTAAGGCATACCAATTTTTATCAAAATCCATTGAGTTTTGTGGCAGTTATTCCAAGTGCGCATATATGCGTCATCACCAGTTTTGTCACGGATTTTTTCTGCGCATATATGCGTCATTACCAGTTAACTGGTTAAGATCAAAAGCGAATAAGGAAAAGCAGAGCATATTTTCAGGTTTTTCCACTAGGCGACATTATAATATCGGTATGCACAGTAGGATATTCTTTATTTCTATATCTATTGTAACCTACATACTATCTTCTGTAAGATGATTTTACGGAAAATGTGAAGAGAGAAACGTTTTCTCTTGTGTCCAAAGTAGTACTTAGGAGGAACATTTTTTGCTATCGCCGCCCTTTTTCGAGTTGTCTGATTCGAGATAAGGTTCAGCGAGGTGCCGAAGAGTTCTTTCGCGGTGAATTGCGCGAGTAACTGACTGTATAACAAACTGCTGAAGCATTTCGTTATGGTAATGTTGACCTAGGCGAAGATAAGTGGTAGCGCGTCGCCAATCACCACGCCGTGTTTGTACGTAGTTCGTACTTTAAATGGAGAAAGTTTCCAGATGAGGATTAATACCGTTGGTCAGATCGACTAGCAAGATCATAAGCGTCAATTTACTGAACCAAAAGCCTCTCTGATGCATCATTGCCCCGAGCGCGAAGGAAGATAGATGATAAGCGAAAATCGTAACAACTGTATCCACTATGCATGCCTCCGGTATCAGACTCTTAACTACTTGCAATTAGGGTAACAATGTCGCTTTTCTCGTTTTTCTATTCTATCCTTTACGGGTCATTGTCAAAAATTTGTGAAACTTCAGACCCACCAGTTTTACTCATTTCCATTATTTAATATATTGCTTTGAACAATTCCAGGATAAAGTATACTTACATGAAAGTAGTTTGTTGTAAACTTCAAAAAGTTACCATTGTTTAAAATGCAAACTGAAATATTGTAAAATCTACATTCCATATTTGACAATAGCCCAAGAAATAATTTCTGCTGATTTTGCAGTTTTTTTTATAAAGCAGTCCAGTTGTTTTAAATATATGCACTATCATTCGCCTACAATAATCTTTAAGAAGCCAATAAAGTTTACCATTATTATAAATGTGTAAAAAGTATGCCTGCCAATATTTGTAAGGTATTTTTTGAACATATACAAATATTTTCTATAAATATCAGATGCTACATTTGTTCAAAAGTGCCAATTATACTGACCTTGCAATGTGCTGTTCATTCTATGTGTACTTCTACAGTGAATATCCGAGATCGCATTGTCAATATATTTATACACGAATGCGAATCGTCGCGATAGCACGTGTTCCGCCTCTTCCGGTTCGGATCTCGTTTGTTGCACAGGAAATTCAATGTACAAAGGTGATCGAGTTCCGAGGTACGCACCAGTGAAGATTCTAAAATGACTATGTCTATGCTTATAAAAATTGGGTGCGCGTAGCATGCTGAAAATGGAAAGGTGGGCTAGGTTCACCTTCGGGATAGGATTTAAAATTCTGAAGTGAAAATATCGGTAGTGTGACGGAGTTTACAACCGGCGCAGTGCTGGTCTAGTACTGCTCACGAGTACAGACAGACGATAGTTTACCCAGTACTGACTAAAGGTTAGCTAATACGACCGGATTAGTACTATGCCAGTGGTACAAAAGTCGAGGTTTTAAAAAATAGGTTTGTAAATGTTCCTAAAGTGTTTTAAAATGATGAGAAACTATAGATTTAACTACCGTTAAAACATTTTTTTCTACTTTTGTGTAGAAAAAAATGTCTAAGTTCCACCTTCATATAAAATTGTAAATCTTCACAAAAAATTACATTTTCATCGTAAAAAGTTCTTAAAATGGTCTGAAACACCAAAATACAATAGATAACAGTAGATATAAATTAATTTTTTTAATTGTCGAAGTTCATGAAAAGATGTCCAAGTTCCATCATCAAAACTTGCAAATGCTTAGAAAAGGTTACGTTACATATATGTGTGAAAAGTTTATAATACACGGAAAAAATGTATCCGTAAAAAAGTCACGAACTAGTAGCTAGGTCTCGGATATGAGCAAAATTCATCGGATATTTATGTATTTTCGTAAATAACCTGCGAACTTTGAGAAAGATTGACGAACTCGATGTGAAAATTCTAAAGCGTTTCAGCACTTCTTTTTTACGTGAATAATTACAAAAATATTACGACTAATTGGGAAAAGATTCTCAGAGCACTCACGAGCTTGCCCGACAAATCTGGGAACTAGAAAGTAAGTTCGCCTGTACGTGGCCCACACACACACTCTCCCAAACGCGCGGTGCGTGTGTGCGCTCGTATGTGTGCCTCGAGCTCTTCGTATGAGTGGCTAGAAGTTTTATAATACCTATTTTGTTTGGCCTCGATGGCTGCGCGTGTTTACGCACTCCTGGTTTATGTTTAGAAACTGGTTAGTCAGCAGTCTTTGAGGGTTCGAATCTTCTGAGTTGCGAATTTAATAAATTAATATAAAATTAAATCGCACAAACAAATTTTTCCTCTTCATATTTCAGGCTGAAATTTTCAGGAACTGTTCTTAGAAAATTCGAACTGTTCGTAAGAAACTTCGAAATTTATCCATATATTTCTCATAGAAATAAGGATTTAATGTTTCATTTTTTTATCTCGTATCCGAGACCTAGCTACAAGTTCGTGACTTCTTCACGGATAAATTTTTTCCGTGTATTAAATCTTTCACGCCAAATGAATAAAAACGGAAGGGGACTAATCGAAACAAATTTCCCCCATAAGAAAAAGGAAACAACAAGAAAGAAAGAATGTCTTTCAACACTGCAGACTGAAGGACGCTGGGTGCTTATTTTCGAGTCGGAGTTGAATGTACCAGCAGCTGTGTCCTGACCCTCAGCGCAGAATCCTTTTCGGAGGAGGGTTTCCACTGAAAGGCCGTTGGTATAGGAGCAACGCGAAGGGGATGTTAAACAGAGAACAGACCTCCATTTCCTTTTGTTACGCGAAAACAGGCATCTTAATGCGAAAGGCAGAGCTAACCTTAACCCATCAACCTACCCAGCACTGCGTTGATTTTTTACCCCTGCTGTCGATATCGCAGGGGTGTCAGCCTTAGGCGTCTCCGTTACGGACTATATGGTGTAGTCGATGCTCGGAATTTTTTCAGTGATAAATAAGTCTACCTCGCGATCAGTGACTAATAATGAAACCAAGTTGCTATTTTTAATCAACGAAAATCACATTGAGAGATATGCTTGAAAAATCTATTTGGAATTCGTAATTATTTTGCATTCATAATCTAAAATCAGTTCATAGAATCAATTTACAAAAAAAGAAACAATTCAAGATATGCCTTATCTGCAAAGAGGAATTAAAAGATATCTATTGTGTATTATGTAACATCCAAATATTTTGTTATTAAATCTATCACTAATAACTTTTCAAGTATCTTAAGATTTAATTTCAATTGTGATGTATCACTGAAAACATGGAATTCAAAACGGGTTATATTTACCCACATAAAACTTCTCTCTCAATGCTTTTGTAAACAGAAAATAGCGAGGAAAATAAGATACCGTCTTAACTTTTAAAACACTTTCTTTCACTATCAGAAACGAAGAAGTTCGAAGTCGTTCTAAATTCACGTTTGGCGGGAACTGTCGGTCCGGGAGCAACCGGAATACTAAAATCGCTTTGAGTTTTAAGGTGGAGAAAACGAAACTGGTGCGTGGGCGATTTAGTAGACTTCTGGTCCAAGACGTATTCGTTAGTATCAAGAACGTATTATTAGCGAGGAGGGTCGCCCTCTCGAATTTAGGAAACCCGCCAATTTTTGGTGGACCGAACAGTGGCAGACAAAGGGGCTCAGAGTGTCTAGATATTTTTCCATCTTTCCAGGACAATTTTTAATTTTTCGTAAACTTATAATTTTCTTACTTGTAATAAACACTTGAGAAGTTGATAGTATTCAAATATAATTTTAAATATAATGTTTTCAATTTGGTGCGATTTGGTGACTGCGTGAAACTTTGCACACATGTTTCATAAAATTATGGCAGAAATAAATTTCTAACAGTGTGCATTGAATGTGATATACTTTGAACACAATCGCCTGAATTTTAAGTCAAATATAATTTGTGGTCTAATGTCACTTTTACTTTAAATATTAAATGTGTATCGAATATCACTTCATTGTAACAGGATGTACCGCTCATTATAATAGGTAGATGACTTTCGATATCAAATCGTCTCAGAGATTGCCTACAATCTATGTGCATGTGTACCGGTTAGATGAGATGGACGAGACTCGGTTACAGTGGCCATCCACTTCTCGTTCTACTGTTCTATTTAAGCGAACACTAGTCAGCGATAATTTAGCGATAATTCGATCCTACCATAGAGTAACCTCTCAACGAGAGAGCAGCTTTCAATTAAGATCAAGAAACTAACAATGAGCATAACTCGTTCAGCCCAACCCGTTTGTGTACCCTATAACGATATCACCACGACACATTGAATGGGTTTACGATTAAATTCACGATACTATCAACCCTTCTTTATAAGTAGACTAAGAACCTCCTTAAAAGCACTTACACCGCAGTATCCCACATTATTTTACTTGCACTAGAATAATTTAATTACATTTTCCTATGCCTAAATTAACTTCAAAACTTTGAACTATCAAGTATTCATTAAATATCCTTTAGACCATCCATGAAACATTTTAATCCGAAAGACCCTTCTCAAAATTGAACAATCTTTAATTGTCCATACAATATTCTTAAGAAAGATTTTTCAATTATTATTTGAAAGTCTCTGATTATATCACAATAAATTCAGTACGACATAATTTTCTAACGGCAGGTAAGATTGGTAATAAGTAAGATACTGTTCGCCAATTATAATAATCTAAGTAGTTAAGCGTAAAATACGGCTTCACTTTCACTACAGCTATTTATATTCGAAAGTACTTTTATTTTAATTTGCTCCTGAGGGGATAAGAACTAAGTATACTCTTAAAAATTCCAACACCATTGGAACGAGATTTTAGCAAATTGCCATAGTTGGGCGCCAAGAGAAGATCAGTTTTCCAGAGATAAGCTGCACTCAAGCTAATCTACGATCTACAGAGGATGGGAACATGGTTTTAAAGGGCTATAAAATTCAACATATCGAGGACACGCAATCACATCTGCTCGTTTCATCCTCTCTAAGATTCTGACGTCATTGCTCTGCAGTAATACGAACCCCAGAATCGCAAGTGCACTGGAATTCCCCTTATCGACCTACGTATCACCAAGAAAAGGCAGGATGAATATATTTGCTGATAATTGGGATTTCAGTTGGGGAAACAACTTTTATTGATATGACGTCAAATGGAGAGCATCTATGTGAAATCGAGAGTTGTTGATGTAAATACTTTTTTCTGAAAACAAATACTTGTTTTCACATTCCTTCTTCACTTTAGAATCTACGAGTACGTAAATGCATATAAGTGATAGTACATACACTTTAAGCAAAATGTTCTCTTAAGCATTCGAATAGCAGAGAAATTACGTGATCGATCAATCAGCGATGCATTTGCAAGCATATACATGTAATTTTGTTAAGAGAGACATTTAAAGTTTATACGTCACGTATGTTACTTACACCTAGATTTCAAATTTAAATTCTCCGCTACCTCGACCATTCGACTATAAAAAATCATTTCAAATTCATACCAAGCATCGTTCGTGAATTCCAAAAGTTTATGATGATGTAGGTGTATATATATGCACTAGACAATTGTCTGTATAGGATGCTTAACAAATGCCAACTGCATTAATTTACGAAATTTAAAAGATGACTAGAATAGCAATTGGGTGCCATTTCTGGATATGAATTTGGAATCATTCATAATATCCTAATGTATTAAATAAGATCACTGAAGGTATAAAATCACATTCGTCGAGGTCGTTTAACTTTATGCTATACCATTTCACTCAGAGAAACTATTTCTCATTTCCTTGAGTGCCATAAAAGAGTAAAACTCCTTTTAAGAAGAAATTGCGATCTCGTGTAGTTACCGTGTTTAATTATCGTATAAATACTGACATGTATAACGCATTCCCATCGGAGTCTCCGAAAAGGAAGAATGGATTTGGAATTAGTTGCTAAAGATATATGACCGAGCAAGTTCGGCGCGGAGAGAGTACAGTCGCGTCGTAAAGACCATGTAACCGATTCCTATATGTACTTTTATCGTCATTTTTTTCGCCAAACTCATGTCCACACGAAATGAGACATCTAATTGAAAGTGTAGAAAATTAAACAAAAGGTCCTAAGGAAGGTTTATCTGGTCCTAAATATTGATAATTACAAAGAAAAATGTTTTTAAGAGTATTTTTCTTTTTCACTGTAAAGACAAAGTATTATGTGCAAAAGAGACAATAGTTGACACATGGGAAAGGAATCAGTTAAAATGGCTCGGACATGTTGAAAGAATGAAAGATGAACACGTCTAACGAAACAAGTGTATAAAGGTAAAGTAAATGGCAGTATGTCCAGAGGCAGGCCACGGAAAGAATGGTTAGAATGTGTGAATGAGACCTTAATCCGGAAAGACGTAAGAAGCCATAGAAACAGGAGAGCTTGCATGAAAAAATGCATGAACGTGAAGGAAGCTAGAGAAGTAGGCCGGGACAGAAAAGTGTGGCGACACATAATTTATAAAAAGAATGTGAGTAGAGTGAATGACGCCTGAAACAAAAGACCTTGGATACTAATGCGCCCGAGTGGGGAACCTCACTCTTGGGGTGATCGCTAGATAGATTGATCAGCAACCTGGGTCGGAGCAGTGTTGCGGAACGAACGTGTTATTTAAATAAATAACACGAAAATTCTAGATCAATGTAAAAAATCTATACATCCTTCCCAACACTACTATTTTCCAACCGAGCGAGTCACGCCTACCCCGAAAGGGAAATGGCTTAATGGAATAATAATAATAAGATGGTAGCTCTAAGAAAGCATCCAGAGGCGACCGTTGTCGCCTCCAACGCTCGCGGCCGCTGTGTACACGGAAAAAATTTATCCGTAAAAAAGTCACGAACTAGTAGCTAG
>CAKNYM010052364.1:148454-159574 GCA_932195095.1 Andricus curvator
CTAGCTACTAGTTCGTGACTTTTTTACGGATAAATTTTTTCCGTGTATCACAGTACAAAATGATACGAACAAGAGGGTATCAGTGGTACTCGGTCTTTCATAACATCCTGGAGATCCTATGTACATATATAGCTACTGCACAATGCACATGGATAATGGTTATATGAAATTCGTAGAGAAAAAATCTGAAAACTGCATTTGCATGATCAATATGATCATCTTTAGTGTTCTGTAAGCAATTCGAGCTATACGAACGTTGGATAAATTCCAGAACCCTGATTTCCCTCACTGGATAATTCAGATAACCTGCTTTAAAGATCAACATTAATTCTGCTCCAACACCTTATTTTTTAAATAAAAATGGTTGAACTGAACATTAAAAAATTTCGCAAGTGTAAAGACTGCATTTAAGCCTAAGGTATGCATTGCGCTCGAGAAAATCGTTAATAATAAATGTAGAGTGCGACGCAGTATCAATTAGACTGCACGTGGCAATAGGAATGTTGGCGGGGAATGTATTTATGTGACAGACAAGTACGTTTATCGTCGGGTGCAAAGGTTTGGAAAGCGCATATCACTTCCGTTATATTGTTGCGGGCTAACTTATTATGGTAGTTCGTAGATCGTTCGATGCTCTCGAATGTCAATGCGCTCGTCGATAATGTCAATATTCATTGCAGATGGACGGTGTAGTGCATCGCGCACTCGATAATTTAATGACGAACCGTTTACATACAAAGGTTTGCGTTTCAAAGCTGGCTTGCACGATGAATGCACAAGGACGTGACCACTGGCTAGTTGTCTGCTGAGTCTACTTTGCTCGATTTAAGTTCTTCATGGCTTGAGCTGACACGCCCAACCAGCACAAGATGCAGACAGTGTGTCGTCGAAAGAAAATAATAATCAAATCAACATAGAAAGTCAAACAGTATACAATTTTTAAAAAGTGAGCTTTTATTACACGTTTACAATATTGTACGAAATAATTACAATACACGTATTGTAAATATTGTTTAAAACTCGGAAAGTCTAGCGAATAAGTGAACCTCTATTTTCGTAAGATGAAAATTGGTAATTTTTTTTTTCCTTTCAGCAACGATATTTCTTGAAATGATTATTGTTTAGTGAAAACAATTATGAATGAAGTATTTTTTTAGGATTGCCGAATATACACCTAACACTTTTAAAACATGTTTTATTTAAAGAAAAGTTATACTTACATGTGGGATTTAATGTAGGAGCAATTGATAGGTATCCATAACGGTATTCATATAAGAACCCATGTGGAAATCCATAAATATTTCTCATCCTATCTCAGATCGTAATTTGAGACAGAAATTCAAAAAGGATCCTACATGGGTTCCCATGTTGATTCCCACACATAGATTCCTATGTAGTTTTACTGTGTAGGCTTTTTTAGTAGGGTACCTTAAAATTCTTGAAAAATGCACTCTGAATTGGCTCACTTTTTGTGATTAAATCTTTTTCGCCCGTATTCAGAAACTCAGCATTTCCGGAATAAATTTTAATTTCTATTGAAACTGGCGTTTTTACATTTTTCATTGCAATCCGCAGCCGAGCCTCTTCCAATTTGTGGTCAGTGTATCACTTTGAGATTGTCAACCGAGTCATCTATTTCCTCGAAAGTGGATTTGAGACCCCTGAATCCGAAAAACAGGTTTTCGCGAATGTGTCTTTCCGGCTGTGTGTCTGTAGATATTTAGTCTGTTAGCACGATAACTTTCGAAAGAATTGACAGATTAGATTAGTTTAGTGTCCTACACTGAAGGTCATGTTCGTTAGCCAGCCATTTTGGATGAAAATTCAAAAAGTTAGAGCATTTTCAAAATTTTGACAACTACTTTTTTTCAAGATTTAAAAATTCTCCGTACGGTTATTCGTAGTACTCAAAAAGACGAACAATTTCTCCTAAGGACATTTTTTTATCAAAGAAAAATGAACAGAGTTATAGCACTTGAAAAATTAAAAAAAAAACGAAATTGAATATTTTAAGCCAAATAGCGCACGATATGACAAAAAGTCAAGAAAAGAAAAATGTTGCTTTTTGAAAGCCCTACATCTACAAATTTTCTTGAAACCACTTTACTCTTTCGTGGAAAAACGACACAAGTTGTGATAAAATGTTTGATAACACATTTTTTTATAGAATGCGCATTTCTTTAATTATAAAAACAAGACAATGAAAATACGTCTGTTTTAATACCAATGCATATTATGAATTGAAATGATACATTTTTTTCAGGGTAGTTGAGAATAAAATTTAATGCAAAGTAAGTAACAAATATTAAATTAATTACGATAAATAAAATTTGTACTTTATTTTGCAATATCTGAATAAGCAATCCCTGGCCGAGGTACAGAAATAAATGTAATATACATTTGATATATTAGTGTAGCAACACGTCATCTCGGATGATGATTTCGATTTTATAGAATGTTTTTTTGCTTTCCTGAACAATTCTGATTTTGCTTATTATCTACTTCTGTACTGCCACGCTTCAAATGTTTTTTTTATTATAAAGAAACTGTAAGATGCTCTTTCAGAGCGTGTAAACTTGTAAAAAATAATGTTACTTTCAATCAAACCTTAACTCTCACACGGAGTGTCTCACACTTCACGGGTTTTATTCCGATTTTTTCCGATTGTCTACGTTTTTTTTTCAAGTATTTTTTTTCGAATAGTTAAATTATTATCACTGAGGCTTTGATGATATTTTTTTCCTGTTTTTTATTGTTTCAATATCACTTATGATTTTTTTTCAGTCAAAAATATCTAAAGGTGTGTGATCGTTAAGGGTTATTGTAAAAATAAATGTGAATACAAGAAATATCTGAATATAAGAAAAACATACCTAATTTTTTACGAAAAATAATTTTCCTAATTAAGGTATGAATATTATCAAAATTTTAGTAACCTATCTAACTTCTACGAAACATTTCCTAAAACTTTTTTAATTTATGAGAATGTCTGCGAAAATTACTTATATTTACGGCAGTCCTTTTGATACTACAAGTGGAAATTTCCGTTGGATTCGTGGAAATATTAAGAAATATTCCATATGAAAGTATAAGAAAATTTCCAATTTTCATATGGTTTTGTTAATTTCCTAACATTTCCGAATTATTCTCGATTTTTTTCGGGAATAGTTCCAACTCATTTCGAATTTTTTTCCGAAAAGTAGTGTAAATTACCGATTTTTTTCGGAAAAGGTAATTTCCCTAACCAAACTTTGGAAATATTTCATGCCGATGGATAGGGACTATTACCGAAATTTTTTACAGTGTACACGGAGAAAAATGAATGTTCAATAGTAGATGTTGAAAGTATAAGATAGTACCGTCAAACCTACAGATATTAACACCTAACATCTTCTATCTTTTTGATATATTAGGCTTCAATTTTTTTTATGTTGAACTGAAACATCCGAGATGTTAAAATCGTACGGGGAAACATGCCAGGCCTCTGTCGGCCACTTGATGAAGCTTATAGTAAATGTCGTTCGATATCATTTCGTGTCGTACGTGAACTTGTGGAAAAATTATGATTACTAATATTTTGTTGACAAATATTAATAATAGTGATGTAAGTTGTTTGGATAGAGTAAAGTGGTTGACGCTAGTACTGTTTCTTTTTCAAAAAATGCTACGAGGTAAGAATGCTCTGCATTGCATATCATTAATAGCCACAGAAACTAACCTTTAACATCTAGATGGTTGTCCTATAGTTACACATTTAATATGCTAACCTGAAACGTCTATAGATGTCAAGGGTAAACATCCATTTTTCTCCGTGTAGTACGTAACCCACCCGACTTGGATCTTTGGCGAATATTATTCTACTCTCGCTGTCTTCAAATTTTAGTTTTCTGAAATACTGTTTTCCGTAACATTGCAGTACATACATGGCAATATTAAAAAAATTAGAATTTGAAAAATACAATATCATCTATATTGAAATGCTATCTTTCGTTTGGGAATAAAGGTTCCAAAACATGTTTTGGAAAATTCTAACAGAAATTTTTAACAGCAGTTACTCGTTCTCTGGAAACGCGTTTATGTTTTCCGTAAAACTTCAGATAGGGGTATACTGGGTTAAAAAATAGATTGTAAAAGTTATATTTGATCATTCATATTACGTTAACATTTGTTAATGAGTCATGTGAAAGTAAAATCAGACACCTCGTACGGAAAATGTGTAAAGAAAGGTGTGAATATGTAATATATACATTGAACCTGAGTGAAAACGAACACAAACGTGTTGTCGCTCGACACGTGAGAGAAGAATGCGTGTATATGTTAAACTATTAACATACTTACCTTAAGGTATAGCATAATCTTTTCTAACAATAGCACCACTATTTGTACTACTCATGTAACTATAACCTTTTATCTTGTTCCCTTCCAGTGAAAGTGCAAAACGGTATTTTTCGTATAGAAGCTACAAAAATAAAAGTGATGTTACGCATCTTTTCCGCGTTTCATAATATTCGAAGAGAATCACTAGAGCAAAATAAGTTATAAAAAAAATTGTTAGACAATAAAAGAAGAAAAATACACATAGAAATTCTTAATTATTTAATTTTCTTTTGAATTGTAATTTACGTTTTTCTCGGCGATTTTCTCTCGATTTCCTCTTGTCATAATTATGTTTTACTTTAAAATAGGGTTTTCAATGAAGAATGGATTTTAGTTTTAGGACATTGCCCAACTCGCTTTTGGCAACGCGTGCTCTTGACACTCGAAATTTCTCGCTACTCTGGAAATAGCGCTGACGAAATTAGAGACGACGTTAAATTCGAAAAGCGTTCTCTTATAGGTTTGAACAAAGCTTTTCACGGAGAGATAGATCAATCTTTTAGAGTTTAAATTTTTTGTTACCGAGTTTATTACTTCGTGTCATTAATTTTTGTTTATTCTGGATTTCGATCTGCGGGATCAATCTTAAGAAAATTGACTAGGAAAAAAATAAAGAGAGTTCTTCATATTTTGAGGTACGCACGGCTACCAGCTTTCTGACTATTTTAGCCAAATGCTAAATTTTCTTTTGATTTTAAATATTTCTGATTGAGATTTTCATTCCATTTCACTAAATTTTTTTTCTGCTTTGGAATGCAAACATATTAGCTATTTCAAGTGACAAGATCAATGATTTAAAAAACTATTCTTGGCATCAATAGGAATTCACAATTAAAAATTCACATGTTTTTCTTAGTTAAAATTTGGTTTGAAAGAACACCCACAAAAAGATTTTGTTGAATGAACAAAATTTTATTTGAATCAGCCCTAGAATATGGTTATTATATGGACAACAAAATATTTGGTTGGCCCAAGAAAATTTTTTGGTTAGTAAAATATGGTTGATTATACCATATCTTTTGTTTGATACAAGCAAATATTTTGGTTGTTCCAAGTAAAATTTTTGGTAAATCCAAGCAAATATTTTGCTCGGCCCAAGATAATATTTTAGCTAATTCAAATAAGTGTTTTTGCTTGTCTAAGGAAAGAGCATGGTTGATTTAACCAAAACTTGTAGTTTAGCCAACCATAAACGACCCAGCACAATGTACATTGTAAATGGCTTACCATGGAATCGTGCCATCTTGTGTGAATTATTTAGTTGTTCATTCAACTACTAAATATCACATGACTAGAAAATTCCACGGCAAGCCATTTGCAATGTAAATTGTGCTGGATCCTTTGTTTATGTGGTTCAAATTTTTTGTTTCTTTTTATCAAAAACCTAATCACGCAATCGTAGGCACACACACAAAGGTTCAATTAGCAATCTTACGTATTTTTTACATAATCACTTAATGCCAATCGATTCTGTTTCCGCACTTTTTTTGATAAGATTCACCGAGATGCAAACATTTTTATTTTTTTTTCGCGACGCTACGAATTCTCGAACGTGGACTGTCGTGTTGAATTGGAGTACGCGATCGCACCAAGTTCGCACGCATCCGTCACTTTTAAGATGCTTTCAACAAAATATTTTGGTTGAATCAACCAAATATTTTTCTTAATTCTAGTAAAATGATCTCTTAGAAAAAAATTTGTTTATTTAACAAAAATATTTTCTGAAATCAAGCAAATGCGGCCAACAAAACGATTTTGTTGAATGAACAAAATTTTTTTTCTGGGTGAAAAGATATTTCAAATAAACAGGACTGCCACATAGTCACTTCAGTCACTTAAGTCACGTTTATTCACTTTTTTTTCTAGTTACTTCTTAGTCACTTTTTAAAGAAAAAGGTCACTATAGTCTCTCTTTAATCCATCCCATTTTGGATTTGATCTAAAAAAAAAGAAAATTTAATTTATCTACGTATGTAATCTATAGTAATCTATGTATATGGTATGAAAATGATATTCAATATCAGACTGCATACTCTTTCCCCTATGCCACTCTCTTCCCCTTTTTCAATAAATTTCTCTTTTTTCTCTATTTATAAGAAACTTCCATTTTTTCTTGTTTTTTTCTTAAATGTGAACAGAATTTATATATATATATATATATAATAACAAAATTAATAATTTTGGTTCAGAAACTGTTTTGCTGAAATTCATTTTTTTTGTTAGAAAATTAATGTTATTTGGCAGAAAAGTCATCTTTCTTGGTTGAAAAATCAACTATTTTATAAAAAATTCGTCTTTCCGGCTTAAAAATTTGACTTTTTGTTTGCAGTTTAATCATTTTTGTTCGAAATTTCGACCTTTTGATTGAAAATTCAACTATTTGATTAAAAATTCAACTGTTCTGTTGAAAATTCGTCTCTTTTGCATGAAAGTACAACTATTTGGTTCTAAATGCAAATGTTTGGTTCTAAGTGCAACTGTGTGGTTGAAATATAATTTTTTGGTCGAAAATTCAGCTATTTGGTTGTTAATTGATCTTTCTTGGTGGAAATTAATTTTTTGTTGAAAATTTATTTTTTTAGGAATAAAAGTCAAATTTTTTAAAAATGTTAAACTTTTTAGCTTGAAAACACAACTTTTTCGTTAAAACTTCATATTTTTGGTAGAAAATTCATCTTTTTTGGTTCAAAATGCAACTATTTGGTTGAAAATTCTGCTTTCTTGGTTAAAAATAGAAAATTTGTAAATGTAATTTAGGCGACAAATTTTGTCAGATAAAATGTTATTGAAGCGTGTATCGTTTTTCCAAAAAGTTAATTTTTTTATTTTAAATGTATTTTTATAACAAAAGTTTATAAAAAATGTGTAGATCTTTTTTGGTTGAACAACTTTGGTCTATTCATCTTTTTTCGCACCTTGCGTCGTTTTTCCAAATTTTTTTTATTGTTAATGTTATTTTTCACGATTGAAACAAAAATTACGCATCCTATCAAAAAATTACGAATAAAAAATTGGTAGCTCTTTTCTGAGTGAACAACTGTTGTCTATTAATTTTTTTCGTGGTTTGTGTCATTTGTCCAAAAATTTAATTTATTTTATTCTTAAATCAGTTTTTTACAAATGAAACAAAAACTACGCGTTCTATCAAAAAGTGATTAATATCAAATTTGTAGGTATTTTTTGAGTGCACAATTTTTGTCTATTCATCTTTTTTCGTATCTTGTATAGTTTGACCGCAAAATGGAATTTTTCATTTTTCATTATTTTTTTGTGCGATAAAAATTTGAATTCTTGATTTTTCAAGAAAATTAAAAAAAGTCTTTTAACAATATTGTAGGTTGTTCAAAAAGAAATATTTTTCTTCTCCTGACTTTTTTTGATAGCGTGCGTTGCTTGCCTTAAAATATTCATTTTCGTTTGTTTTTTGGAATCTTGTATATAAGTGCTATAACTCCGGTAATTTTTCTTCTACCAAAAAAGTCATGAGAATATTTTGTTCGTCTTTTGGAGTACTATTAACATCCGTCCATAGAATTTTTAAATATTAAAAAAAATGTTCTCAACAATTTTCAATATGTACTCACTTTTTGGATTTTTATCCAAAATGGCTGGCTAACGAACTTGACCTTCATTTTAGGACACTTAAAGAGTATACCAAAGCCCAATCCAATACGTTTATTCTGTTGAAAATTATCGTGGTAACCAACTAAAAATCTACAGACTAACAGGCAGACAAACAGACAGACATTTTGTAAAAACCTGTTTTTTGGGTTCAGGGGGTCTCAGAATGTGGACATTCCCCCCCAGAGGGGGGGGGGGGGTAAATTTTACGCAAATCTAATCTAATCTAACCTTCTCATTATAGGATGAGAATGTAAAAACCCGAAGGGGTCCAGAGACGGAGTCCGGTAATGTGTGTGGGGTAAGAAGTCGATACTAAAATACCCTAAGTACCTTAAATACCATGAATAAATACCCTAAATACCCTAAGTAAAAATGTTATGACCTATGCTAAAAAGCGCTATTTTAGGTATCGTTCGCAGTACCTAAAATCGCACTTATGGTGGCGGTGTGATAAAAAAGAAAATTTATTCTTGTATTACTCCCATATTTATAAGTCACCCTATTGCAATTTAAATTGTTTACACTTATAATTTTCTGGTTTTCTAGTTCCTATTGTAACGCATCGTAATATAAAGATTGCAGTTAAGTGTCAAAGGTTTATTTAGGTTGTAATAAAATGAATTACAATTTGTCTGAACTTTACTTGTAAAATTTGTGGTACCTTGGTTTTCACTTTCGAATTTAGCAATAGAATTTCATTTAATCTTGCAAATGCAAGTCGATAAATTAAAATGTGCAATATGGAATTGAAATTTTTGAGTAGATAAGTGTTCCGATGGACATTAAAGGCCTCTTTTGTGTGAATAGTAGTTACTTTTAGTCACTTTTTAGCTTAAATTAGTCACCTTAATTTTTCCAGTTTTTTCAAGTACTTTAGGCTGCGGCAGCCCTAAAAATAAAGTATATATTATGTAGGATTAATTGTAGACCTCCATTTTCTTTGAAGTCACATTTTTCACTAGTGAGATGTCAGCACGAACTCAATTCAAAAGGTTTTTCTGACAATATAGGTCGTTAGACCACAACTCCACTAATAAAGTGGTAAGACATATGTACTAATTGTAAGCTTGAAAAACACTCAGCGAGGACAGTTATCAAGATGTCTTCATTTGCGCATTGCTTCTAGTCTGCACCATGCAGATATTGCAGAGTCTCAGGAGTGCTAGAAGAGAACAAGTAGACACACAACTAACTACATACTTGTATATAAGAGTCGTGAGTGTCTAAGCAAAGTGTCTGCCTCACGCAGCAATAAATTTAATTTAATAACAAACGTTATTTAGTAATTTAGGCTCCCGTTGATTGGACTTCATTAATGCGCGTAATGCAGCGAGTCAGTTAATCAAAACCCAGAGTCTCTATGGAAAAAGGTCCCGCATACCCTACCCATCATTCGATAAATCCTATCTCGCCTCGTTTATAAGATCTCCCATTTTCTCGAGCCACTCGCTGACGACGATCGACGTCGATCTTTATTCCTTCGTTCCAGACCAATTGACGAATTGACCTCGCATGAACCCCCGCGGTTATTCAACCGTTTTCTTCTTCCACTTCGCACTGCAAGCCGTGGATTCCATATACAGCCACTTACATAATGGCTTGACTTACATGGTTGATTTCTGATACGCCCGCGCCGTGAGCACAATCCGATTCGATTTACCGTCGCATATTGTCTTTTTTGGGGGTTTGTGACTTTTAGCGTGATTAAAATCTCCGGGAAGATTTTGGATTAGTTTTAAGGGAAATTGGTTTGAGATTAGAAGGTATTTAATAGGACTTTAATAGCAAGTGGATGAAGTTATTTTGCGGTGAACTAGACAAAAATACAGTTTATATATTTCGATTGAAGAAATTCTTCGGTTACCCTGAATAATTGTAACTTAAAGAAAAGAACCACGCGGAAAAAAAGTATTAATGATGGGAGTGGCTTAATTTTAGTTTGGGCTTAAAGATGGATATTTGTGATTAAGTCAATCAAAGGGATTTGGCTTAATGGTGTAATAAAATAATAATTAAGACTTCAATTAAAATAAGCCGTTTTTAGGCTAACATTAAGCCTTTATTACGGAAAACTTTGCAGGCATAACCTATACACTACCCTAATAGCACGGAACGTTCCTGGAACGTTCCGCGGGCACCTTTGGAACGTTCCAGCGGAACGTTCCCGGAACGTGTAAAATGTCCGCCCCTTGGGAACGTTCCACTGGGACCTGAGGGGAACTTTCCATTATTGTTATTTTTAACAACAATTATCTCGTAAACCGTAAGAGATAGGTAAAAATGGATGTCATTTTTGAGTTTTGAGTACCGCACATACTACACTATAATATGATATCCATATCATAAACTGACATCGATTTTGACCTATCACTTACGGTTTACGCGATATTTATTGATAATAATAACAATAACGTTAATTTATGTTTGGAACGTTCCAGTGGAACGTTCCTGGAACGTTCCCAAGCGGCGGACATTTTACACGTTCCGTGAACGTTCCGCTTGAACGTTCCGTGCTATTAGGGTAATTCGAAAACGAATAAACAAGAGAATGAAATAATAAAGTCCCAGCAGCAGCTAAAGTAAGACCTAAAAAAATAAGATGCATCAAAACTTAGCCTAGCTTTTTTATGTGTGTATAGCTCTTTCTTTTTATTCAATTAAATATCATTAATGTAGCTTACACTGACACGAAAAAATCATGGTTAGATTTGGCACCTTGAATGGATGTCGAAAGTAATTTGACTTAATATTTTGTTTGTTATCATGTTGGTTATGCAATATTTTGCCGAATTTCACGTCTTTTGACAACAAGTTCATTTACTCTACCTACAAGTAATTATTATATATTAATCAGTGGTAACGTTAATTTTTAAGGCATTTTGAAAGATTTTTCTAAACATGAATTCTGATTTAGAGAGGATGAATATGATTCGTTTACTGTGTATGATTGTTAAGTAATGGACTTATTCTGATAATGTATTTGAACGATGTTATGGCTGGCTTGTTGAAGTGAGTGCATAATTGTTGTGAATAGCGACTTTAACTGATTACTGTAGCTGTATGTTTAAATATAAATTTTTGGTAACATGTGCATTTTATGATTTTTGGGTTAATCTCGA
>CAKNYM010052364.1:169574-218610 GCA_932195095.1 Andricus curvator
ATGCACTTTAAACATATTTAAAAGATGATTGAATTTCGTGGGTGCCTGCGCACCCAGCTGTTACGGAAGAGGTCTCCAGAAAATGCTGGTCTTCAGAGGGTTAAATATTTTTTTACTATACAGTGTAAAGGTTTACGTCCAATCTCCATCGCAAAAATCTTCAAAGCATATCTGAATAATTAGTTAACTATAATGTTTTTAATAATTTTGTAGTTTTACTACAGCGTAATTTTAGAAAAATGTTACTTTCACAGAAATTTGAATATAATTTTATTAATTATAATAACATTTTATATAATTTTTCAACTGCGATATCAACCAGAGTAACTCTTTCAATTGTAAATTGTGTACCTACAAAAAATTATGTAATTTTTGCAGATTTAATCAAATTTACTGATGAGGGTGACCACTGTCTCGGAACATTCTAAACAATTTAATTATTTTCAATTTATCTGACTTTATAATATATAGACAATAAAATCGTTGCATTTTGGTTAAAAAGATGCCAATTTCCGACGAAAAACACTAATATAACCTAAATTTGTTCAAGATTGTAAGTTGAACTTTCAAGTCAAATGATTTTTATTTAAAATAACCGATTTATTGTATAAATCTGAAGATTAATAAAAATCTGAAAAATCTTGTGATTTTATTTATGAAAAATACCAATTACTTTACGAAAAAATTGTTCCAAATTGTAAGTCATATTCTTTGAAATTAAGTGGCTTGTGCCTAAAATAGCCGATTTCTGGTGAAAAGCGTTAACATAATCTTAAATTGTTCAAAAATTGTGAATCTTCTTTGAAATCTAATGATTTTTTACTAAAAATATCGATTTCTAGTGTAAAACGCCTACATAATCTAAATTGGTGAAAAAGATCTGAATCTTCTTTAAAATGTTTGAAATATAATTTATTTTAAACAAATTCATTGGATTTAAATCCAATGATATTTGTGAAAAATACTAATTTCAAATGAAACACGCCAACATAACCTGTAGTTGTTGAAAAATGGTACATATTCTTTGAAATCTAATAATTTTCTATTCAAAATACCAACGATTTCCAACGAAAAACACTAACATAGCGTAGCAGAAGATTATTGAGAATTGTAAATATTCTTTCAAATCCAATGATTTTTCCGCAAAATAACCGATTTTCTGTGAAAAATGTTAATATAACCTGAAACTGTTCAAAAATTGCAAATTCTTTTCGAAATATAGTGATTTTTGTTTTAAAATATCAGTTTTTCGTGTAAAACGCTAACCTAACCTAAAATTCTACTCCTTGAAAGGTTCGTTACAATTCTATTAATCAAGTTTTTATTAAATATTATTTAGTCAATTGTTTTATTTAAAACATGACTAACTAAAAATAATTGCAGGTATTATTTCTAAATAAAATAATTTCCATAAAAACGTGACGAATATAATTGTAAAGAAACTTTAAAGGAATGAAATGAGCTTTTGTAAATTAAAATTGAATGCAAATTACGTCTTTTACCTAAAGCAGATGCAAAAATATGCATAACCATGTAAGTGTCATTCTTTGAAAACACGTTTTATTGGCTTAAAAATTCTCTAAAATTCTACCGGATATTGTTGTGAAAGGATATATCCAAATTCGAACCAGAAGTGGGTTTTTATCTCGATAAACCGTGATCATACGAATATTTAAACCTTGGTATTCAATTACATTCTATTGTTGTATTAAATAGTTACAAAATATAAATAAACTAAATATTTTGTATAAAAATAACACTGTAATATAGTAAAATCCATTTTTTTTATTGAAACGATTTTTTTCAATTTAATTTTTCACTTTTCAGCCTTCTATTTGTTTCGTAATGCGTTTGTAATGCTTCAGGCATATTTTTTTTGTTAATTGGGATTTTTGACGACCAGTATCTCGAAAAATATTAACTTTTTCAAAATTTTGTTTATTGAGATCTCTAGAGCTCCATCAAATCTGGAATGTAATTTTTCATTTTTTTTTTTAATAATTCGATTTTTGAGAACGTTTTGTTTCTCCTGAAAAGTTTGTCCCGATAGACTTACATGCTTTTGCCGCGACACTCTTCATTTGTAGATCTAATTTTCAAATTAAGATATAAAACAACTTTATAAGTAATGGAAAGTCAAAAAACAGAAATAAAGCATTAAACAGCATTAATTTTAAAAGTGGTCAAAGAGAAAAAGTTGAGTAAATCACATTTTATGTATTGTTATTTTATTTTTTATATTGACATATTTTATGGGCGATTGCCAAATAGTTGACCATTGTAGACAATGAGATTTTCAAAAACAACAAAATTTTCAAACCGCCTAACCTATTAAAAAAAATAAGGATAACCTGAGAGAGTATAAAAATATGTAACTGAAAGATCAAGGAATGTATTTGTGATGGATATGAATTTTACACAAAAAACCTGTGGGACAGACTTTAAAGTCATTTTGAAAATCCTTAACTCTAAAATATTGAACTCTACTCTTGATTTTTATCTTTTTCAACTTTATATAAGTAACATTCGTACATTTCAAATATTTAAAAAAAAGTGGTAACAAGATATTTTGCGTTCGTTTCTATTTATAATTTCTAAAAGAAGTCGTCCAAAAATGTGAAACTTCACTAAATTGTGCTTTGATATAATTATAACACTTTACTGAGATAATATTAGAAACAAGTTAGGATTGAAAGAAAAAGTGGAAAACGACTGGGGCTTACGGTGGAAATTATAAAATACATGTGTATGCAAGTGTGTGCTATTGATTGTGTATAAGATTTTTTTTGATTCACGGAAGCTTAAGGTTTACGGAACTGTCAGTTAACGTTTCTCAAACGTCAGTGATTCCTTCATGCCTTTTCTGTAAACCCACTTACATTGTCTACCGAGCCCTGGACCGCGTTTTACCAAAGTGATCAGCAATCTTTATCTAACGTTTCATATATTTTACAATTATGTGCATTAAAATGTCAACTACCAAGTACAGTATTAATCGAGGGGCGTCTCACTCAAAAAATCACGGCTTATTCCGTCAGAAATCAGAGGGCAATCTGTAAGGATTCCGGTAAGGCAATGTATACCGTAAAAAGCAAAGTAGGAAATCAGCAGTGAAGGTACGAATTCGTGAAATAATCGTTTGAAAACGGAAAATCCGTACGAGTCCGATGGTTTTTGATGAAATCGTGAAGTATTCGTAGCAGTCCGTAAGGACTTCGAGTGGAACCGTCGGGAATCATTGGGATTCATGCTTGAATTCGTAAGGAATTCGAGGGGAGTCCCCGCAACGACCGCGCGACCGGACAAATCTCGGACCTGCGCAGTATGCATGGTTATAAAATTTGATAATTGGCTTGATGAAATTAAATATTTAGAAGGCCTAAATCAAAATAATCTTGCTAAAAATAATATAAAATATATTATGCTTAATCGATTTGACGAAAAAGTTACTCCTGTAGAACGGTCAAAAACGGAAAATAAGTTTCTTATCATTTAAATTTAAATTTTATATATTTAAAAAAATTATTATCAATTTTATTAAATATAAATTTTTTATCAGATGTTCGCCACAGAATAAAATATTTGTTATTTTTTCCCGCCGGTGTTGATGTTTATTTTAATACCGATAGATCCCGTGTAACAGACCGTAACATTTCCTTCAGCCCCCCCCCCCCTTACCACAGTTCCGTAAAATTTTTTGTATTATGTTTAAAAACATAATAAAGGTTTTCTGAATAAAAAAAAGGTTTTTTAAGATGAAGTGTTGTATAGAAATAAATAAAACAACATTTTGATGTAACACTGAAAGCTTCTAACCTTTTTTTTTAGTCACAAATATTGAAATTACTTACAACAAAAGACGTATTATCAGTTTGTTTTTAAACTTATATAGATATAAATTTTATAAGATTCTTAAAAAAATAAAAAAATATTTTTGAATATTTCAGATGTGTTAAAAAAGAATCTAGAAGATTTAAAAAAAATTATTTTACAGGATTCTAAAAAATATTAGGAAAAATTCGAGCCTTTTTAAAAGATATTCAGGACGCTTAGAAGTTTGGAAGAAATAAAAAATCCCTTAAAGTTCATTTTACAAAATAAAAAATCCTGAAAAATTTTCGCATAAATCTTAAGAAATTCCTTTTTTTATCCTTTCAAATTTTTTAAACCTCCTAATATTTTTGAATTATTCAAATTTTTCGTGATGTTTTTAAGTTCTGCAAAATTTTAAAAAATTGTCTTAAAATCTTTCAGATTCTTCTTTGAAAATCTTAGAAATCTTTTAAAATGTCTTGAAATCATAATGAAAAATTATTTTAATTTTTCTTAGGAACCTAAATAATTTATTTTTATTTTTTTGAAACCTTTCAAAATTCCTAAAATATCTTATAAATTTTTATTATTTTTGAATCGTGCGAAAACTTCTAAGTATCTCTTACACTTACTCAAATTTGTTGTAAAATTACGTATTGTGGCCAAATTTTGCTTTTAAATCTTGTGCATACTCTTTCTCAAAATTTGAGGAAATAATTTAAAATGCTTTGTATTCTTTTTCAATTTTATCTTAGAATTTATTAAGAAAAAAATCATTTTAAATTTTCTCATGAATCTTAAGAACGAGCTTAAGAATATTTTTGCATTCTCTTGACGCCCTGTATAATTGAGTTTACCTAAAAATTTTTTAAATCCTGAGAAATTAAAAGAATTGTCTCAAAGTCTTCGATATTTTTTCTCCTCACACATTTTGCAAAATTCAAAACTTAAAATTATTCATTTACAATTAAACCTAAACCATTTGTAGGTGATTCTAAGATAAATCTATTAAGATTATTAAATTTTCCAATTAGAAAAAGAAAACAATCCAAAATATTTAAATACATTTGTAAACAAAATTTTTCACTAAAATTCAATGCATACTTTATTTTATTATTATTTTTTTATGTTAAATGAAAGAAAATATTTCTTACAAAAAATTGAGGTAAAACTATGTAAACTCGATTTAAAGAAATCTTAAAATTATTCATAAGCAAACCCTGCAGATTGGAAATAATCATATGTTTAGTGTCTCTATTTAAAATTTTTTTAAAATTAAGATTGAAAAGAATTTCATTTCACTACGAAGAATTTTTGCAAAATAAGCAGGAAAAATATTCATAATTAAAAAAATAAAATTCCAAAGCAACCTCACTTTTCAGCTAATTGGAGACAAGAATAACATAATGGAAAAAACAGGGAGAAAAAGGGAAAAAGTCAACCAAAAAACCAACCTCTCACTTTTTTCTTTCTGCGTCCTTTTTATACTACAAGGGGACCAACATGTTTCAAAGTCAATTTAAACCTCCTCATCAGGGATTAATTATAGGGAATAACTAAAGGTATGAAACATTAATATAACCTGTAAAGAAAATATTAATTAAAAATTAATTAAGTTTAATATAATCAAAATTCATAATTGAGAAATTGATTCTTTAATAGAAAAGAAAATTTTTCTATTATCTAGTCAAAGAAAATTACTTTAACCAATTAATTACTCTATCCCATACTTTATTATACCTTGAGAGGTCCCTTTTTAAATTGATAGCCTTGTTACCTTCTCTCTTTATAAATAACATCTCCATGAATTCTCTCTTTTTCTGATTTCTTTCATGATAAAGAATTTTAATATCATTCCAATTAAAGTCATGACCATGTGTAACATTATGTTTTGAAAGGACTGAGTGATACCTAGGACTTCTGCGAAAATTATTTTCATGTTCATTTTTCCTAAGTCTAAGAGCTCTTTGTGTACCCTACATAAACTGCATTTCAATCTTTACAATTAATTTTGTAAATAACACATTTTTTGTCTAGCGTTTCATATCTATCTTTTCCTAATTTTACAATGATATTGCTCTTAAAAGGAATTCTACAAATAGTATGTAAACTTAATTTTCCCAACATTGATTTCAAAATCTTCGAGATTTTACCAAAATATGGAAGAACAACAGTATCAAATGTATTGTAATCTTCTCTGTTTATTTTATTTTGATCATTGTTTTTGTTTTTTATATATTTTATTCTGTTATGCGCATGTTATTCAATGAATTCAAAATGGTAATGGTTAAGAAAAAGAATTTGTTTACAATGTTCAATTTTTTTTTCATGGAAAACTGGATGTAATAATTTAAGGGCTCTATCAATCACATTTTTAATGATTCCTATTTTGTTTTGAATAGAGTGATTTGAAAGAAAACTAAGTGTTCTACCTGAACAAATCTTTTTCCTATGCCAGTCAGTAATACTATGTCTTTCATCAGTTTTAATTAAAGCCAAATCTAGAAAATTTAATTTACCTTCAATTTCAATCTCAACAGTAAATTGTAATCTAGGGTGTATACTATTAAAATCATTAAGAAGAGTGTTAAGATTATTTTTATGTACACTAAGTACTGAATCATCAACATATCTTGCATAAAAATCAATATTAAAATTGATTTTTTGAAAAACTTAATTCTCTAAATCCTGCATGACAATTTCAGCTAAAATAGGAGATAAAGCAGATCCTATGGGATTTCCAAACTTTTGTTTATAAAATTTATTATTAAATTTGAAATATACTGAATAAAAACATATTTTACAGCATCAAGAAAATGTTTTTTCGGAATTTTGGTATTAATTTTAATCAAATCCCAACGTTTTTGTATGGCAATTTCGACTCTTTCGTAAGGGATATTTGGAAACATAGCTATTACATCAAAAGAGACAAATATATGGTCTAAAGGTATTATCACACTGTCAATTAGTTTTAAGAAAGCATGACTATTTTTAATTGATGTTTTTGAGATTTGTATTGATTTTTTAATAATTTGACTCAATAATTCATCCAATTTTCTAGTTGGGGAACCTATTGTTAAAATGACCGGTCGTAAAGGGTAGTCATCTTTGTGAGCTTTAACAGGAGTCCATAGGCTAATGAGAGATTAGTACTTGATGTATCGATATCACATCTTTCAATATTATTGCCTAAATATTTATTAGTTCTCATTCTGTCTAAAATTTTGAACGTCCCTTTTTGAAGCATTATGTTAGGGTTATTAGGAATCAATTGAAAACTATCTGCATCATTAAAAATATGCAACATTTTTTGAATATAGACATCCCTATGAATAGCTACTGTAATACTTCCTTTGTCTGATTTAGTGATCATTAATTCTGGATGATTTTTTAAGAAAATTTTTGTTTCAATTAAACCCTCATTCAATTCCTTCTCTAACCAAGTTTTTGGATTATCATTATTTAAAAAATCATTCGATAAACCCATAAATTGTGATCTAAATTCATCAATTTTATTCTCAGGTATTTTTTTAAATATTTGATTCAATGTTTTTAATTATTTCAAGTAGTTGAATGTAGTTTTTCCCCCCAAATTTGTTGCTAAAACCATCACCTAATCTCAAAATGTCAATAACTCTATGTGGAATAATTACATTAGAAATATTCAGTATCCAAGGGTCTGGTTGATCATGAAAAATAACTGAGTGAATTTTTAAATGCAGTTTTTGTACATTTCCTTGTTCATTAAAAATGTTTAAAAATTTTCGATCATGTTTTCTATTATCCTTAAGGGCGATTTTATTAAGTTTTGTTTCCCTTTCAAAACATTCCTTAATAATAAAGGAGGGAACTTGTTGATTTAATTTCTCCATAATTTGTTTTATTTCAACATTAAAAGAATGTATCTGTGAATGGCAATCCTTAACAGTCAAATTTAAGGGCGATTTTTTAAATTTTTCAGTATTTATATTTTGGTATACGGCCATATCACGCTGAAAAAACCAGTTCTCGTCCGATCACTGAAGTTAAGCAGCGTTGGGCTCGGTTAGAACTTGGATGGGTGACCATTCGATAATACTGTGTGCTGTTGGCACATCGTGGGTGTGGTGAGCCCACACTTGTAGTTATTTACTACAAGAAACTATCCACCTGAAAACACTACCGGAATCGAGTAGTGTCTCACGCCTACCCTGAAAGGGAAATGGCTTAATGGTATACTTACTTACATACTTTACTATATCAAATTTTTCTTTATTTCTTTTTTTTTTGAACTCAAAGCTAACATTTTTATTAATGTCAAAAATCTTCTTAGGAGAAACATTTAAAACAATATAATACCAAAAGCTTTCAAAATTATTAAAAAGATCAAAATAAGTTTTTCCCATAATCTAATTTTTCTTATCTCTTTGAAAATGTAAAAAAGTTGAGAAATTATAGTGTGGTAGCCTCGGTGGTAGCAAAATGTTAAGAACAGAATTATTTCCCAATATATGTTCAAGGTATTTTACTATTAAATGTTAATAAAACAATTTGCAGTTATACATTAATAAATCAATTAAATTTATTAATTAATTTTGACACGTTAAAAATTAAGGACAAAATCAACATAATTTTCTTTTACTCCAGAATTAATCAAATTGTAATAATTCATTACTATATTAATTACTAAATTCTTATATTAATTTTCATCCTTAGTATTTCTATTGTCACTTTAACTTGAAATCACTTATAAATGTTCTTTAAATAGTTTTTAATGTTCAGAAATCATTAGAAAAAAAAGAAATATTTAAGCAGTGAGTGCGTCACTCGTACGTTATACGCATTGTACGACTCCGCGCTTCGCAGTCACTGCTTGGATTCGTCGGATTCGTCAAACTTTGTGGGACTCTGGACGAATTCGTAGCTCCAACGCTCCGCAACGCTGTGACTGTACAGCGTTCGGAGCTCCCGATTCCCAAAAAAGGATTCCGGTTCGTCAATATCAGAATTCATCAAAATCGTTAGGATTCGTACGAATTCGTTTACTTTGTTCGAACGATTTCATTTGAATCCTGAGTGAGACACCCCTCGGTATTAATTAAAGTACAGTTCGCAAAATATTCGTATTAATTTTTCACACTTCTCTGTTTGTGAATGAAGTATTGCCGAAATTCGTTTTACCTAATTAGAAATGAAACTTTATCAAAGTGTCCATATGTCCCAAGTTTACCGAACTGAGTTTGGTAAAGTTTCTCGTACTATTTATCTCCGTGTAGATGTCAAGTTTTCCGACCTTACAACGCTTTTTACAACCTTTTGAAACAAAAAGTGATTCTTGGGATTTCCCGTTCATTTATTCGGTCTCGTATAATTAATTTTCTTACTTCAATACTGATTTCTTAATGAAAAAAAAACAGCAGTCAGTTTAATAATTCCGTATTCATTGTAGAAAGTGAGAATAACTCATCGAAATTTATATGGAATAAAATTTTGATTTAATTAAATCCTTATAGTTAAAAATTCAAATTAAGTCTGTCCCTTTAGCTATAATTTAGTTATCAATTAGTTTACATGCGCAGTGAAAGTATAATTATAATAGCCGTTATAAGCTACCGAAGATATTAATATCCCTATTAAAAGTTATTTCTTGTGGAAAAATATCATGGGCATACTGAAATTTACTAATAATTTTATTCCATTACGTGCAGAATAGTTTCGTAACCTACACTACATGTGTTTTCATTAGAGCGTTTCGTCTGGGCTGTTATGATTAGTGGTTACAGCTAAAAGCCGCACCGAGAACCTCCTTTTTTATCAATTTTGCTTCCGAGTTTCCAGTTAAGACTATAATTATGTCCCTAAGGTATCGATAAACATTGTAGTCGTTTCATGCCTTAAAGGAAATAAAAAAATTATTTATTTATGAGTTTTTATATAAGCACTATTTAGTATTACGAAATTCTTCGTAACACTAGCCCTGCACAAGCTGGAAATGGCTCATTCTTACCGAAAATTCCGTAATAGTAGATAGTTTGTTTTATATAGAAATCTAGTTTTATAGCCTCAAAGAGTGTAATTTCGGAATTGCCATTTGCTGGGTGCATTTATTATATTTTATAAATACTTCAGTATCGTAAAAGAATTTAATTCTTTCAGTATTATTGTATTTATAGGAAATGTAATAACTTTTTCTAGATCTATTCCACATGTCTTGTGATTTGGCACGTATTCAACGGTTTCCTGAAATTTGATATTTATGAATCTGGTTTGGCTTTTCAAACTGCCTGCAAACTTAACTCCGTTAAGTTGGTTGTTATTGTGTGCTGCTGGAGCAAAGTGCCAAGAAATCGTAATCGCCGGAACCCATGTAAATACGGCCACTTACCTACTATTTGACGTCAGCTCTCCTTGACAGGAGAATTGCCAATTGTCAATTGTGAAACCGTTGACTTGGCTTAAACGATCTGCGTCACGAGATGGCCTTGTGTTCATGTAGCTACTGATCACTTGGCCGCAATTAGAAAGCAAACCCATAAAACATCGAATCGCCAATTGGAAATGAGCTGACATTCTAGCTTATGTAGATTTCTAAGTGTAACAGGTGTACTGCTCATATTATACATTCCATCAATTGGTTTTATTCTCACTTAAATATTTTCTATATATTTCACGACGATTATTGAATTTTTTAAGGTTTCAATACTGGATTTTAAATAAAGCAGAAAGCGAGTCATTTAGAAATAAATTGGTTGCAACGCTACCCAATTTTTTTAAATTGTTCGTAAAGATGCTTTGTTTCCGGTGCATTACATGAGTATACAAGTATAAATATAAAAATTGTGATGGGCAATCATAAGATATGATGGGCGGAAAAGTGAGCTAACAATGAGAACATCGACCTACTTGTGCGTTGGCTTGGGCAGCGACGATGAAGATGACGTGTGTCACGATTGTTCTTTAAGGCAAGGAGGTCGAGACTAAAGAAAGTTCATGACTTCCGGTCCACGTTAGTTCAACGCATCGCGATCCGTGAATTGCAAATGAGTCGATGAAATTGTCTGTCAGCATTGGCTCGAAAAGCATTCGTTCCGCTAGCCCCTTTCAGTTTCGTTACATTCTCCAAGCATGATTGATAGCCATTATAGAAGCACCAATTTAACAATATATTAATGATAGCAAAAAATAGCATTGTTAAACTACTAATAGAGGTAATTTTTGAAAAGAAAGTAGAAGCTCAAAAGAAGGAAGAACAAAGACTAGAGTATGTTAAGGAAATGATAGAATATGTAGGTTGTTGTTAAGATAGTGAAGTGAAAAGGTGGGCATAGTAAATATAAAAATAGGAAATAGCGTCAAATCTCGAGGATTGTTGACTTTTAATATAATTGGGATAACTATTCTTGTTGGGAAACTCATGTTATACAATATAGATACCAGAATTTTCGTCCTTTCATTTCTCCATTTTTAATACTTTTTTGTCTTGCGTACCTTAACCAGATAATTTTCACTTTTTACAGCCTCTCGTAATTGCCCAACCTCAATTTATGCTCGAGATAAAGAAACTGATTTCCATATTCATTTATTCTCAAATGTTACAAAGTACTCTCTTCGCTACCTTGTATTGACATTTTACGCTTCCAACTCCATAACAAGTTTCTTTTCGGCCTCGAATATTGACGAGAAGACGATCATCCTTTATGCAGTTTATCAAAGGGGTCGTCTTTAATGATCTGCTTCAGATACACTGGTACGCATTCTTCACACATGTTATACTTCAATATAACAATAACATATGTATATATCCACTAGACACTAGGGTTATATTATACCTATAGAGTTTAGACTTTATTATCCCTGTTTGAAGGGCCGCTGTTGAGAACCCCGATCTACTTAACACCCCTTGTCCATGGTATGTCAACAGCAGGGTACAAAAGAGTTTGTATACGTATATTTACGTAATGATGCATGTGTTGCATCTTGTAAACGCTCGATCGGCACAATGTTCTAGATTCGCGTCAGGGAAAATCACCGAACCGTGTGAACCGTGAAAAAACTGCTTTTGTGAAGGAAAAATGTATTTGATTTATATACTACAATGAATATGTGTAGTTCCATACCCGAAGCGAAAGCCTTCTTGACATATAGTTTGTATCAGTTTGCGGATTAAGGAACACACTACAGTACATCTTCTCGGTGAGTTTCCTTATCTGAAATTTCATCTGCACTATGGAGAAGTGAAGAAATCGCGCGACTGGATACTCTGTCGCGAATGGACGCATCATCGTCACGAAAATCCGCTTATTAATCACAAACTGCCCGTCAACCGAAACAAGCTGCAAACCTACAATGTAGCAGCTTTGCATTGTAAATTGCGAGATGTAATCCGTTGGCGGTGCTCGGAACGAATTGTGTGCCCGCCGGCATGTATTTGTGGCTGAAGCGAAATCTCTTGCACGTTTGCCTGCATGACGTCCTATCACGTAAATTCGCATGGTCGATTTCGATATATCAACCTCCGCCGCGGGTCACAGTTCCGACAGCAGCTACCGTGCACGTTTTATAGTCTAATAACATGCCAATACTTGACCCTGAAACATTAACGATTTTGATACAAACTATCTTAGTCAGGATGACCACTGGACCGAGTAACCAGGATCAGAACTAAAAATTTAACTTATATTTCAGGTACTGGTAACGATTTTCATGCAGTTGTACCTAAAAATTCATTCAGGCCAAGAAATCTGGAAACCCATTAAAATGTAAAAAAAAAACAGACTTCTTTCACCGGTTGGTAAAGGGAAACTTACCACTCGCAAAATAGGTGCCGTAAAGTGCCCATAGCACGCATGTGTTGCATAAATATTTTTAGAAATCCTTCGGTCTGTTTTGAGATGTCAGTGGTGAAAATAAGCCCTCCAAATTTCATCAAGTTATCGGGTTCACAAAAAAATGTGACATCCACAGACACCTCCACACATTCACACACAAAACATCCGCACACACGTATATCCGGACAATTTTTCATAACATTATATCAGACATTTTGTTAATTGAGGAACGTTAAATTAAACGAATTGATTTTTTTTCGAAATTGTTACCATCACAAAGCTTTCTTTATGAGGAAGCAAAAATTATTCGATTTACTTTGAAACGTGGTATCTAAGGGGCCGTCCATGTATCACGTGAACAATTCATTACCACTTTTTGCCCCCTCCCCCTGTATCCTTTGTCCACGTGGATTTATTTCATATTTTATGAAAATATGGATATTCTTGGTATTCAAAAGCCACGAAGCCGAAAGGAGCTGTGAATTGACTGAAAAGTCGGTTTTTCTTGAAAACGCAAGTTTCATGATATAAAGGTAGGAAGTGCAAACATAAGTAGCTAACATTTTCTTAGTTTTTTATGTTTTTCTGAAAAGAAATCCGCAGATTCAGCAGAAATTATTCAAAAAAATAATCCAGCGTAACAGTTTGTTGTAGACAAAAAATATTTTGTACTAAAATCGTTCTGATGCATTATGGATGGACAGAAAAATTGTCCAACACATGAACTCTATGTAATGTTTTCTGTAGAATCTAGTGGGATGTCCACTTTTTCCATAACTCATAGATTTAAGTGAATTATTTAAACAATTATATTAATTAATTTAATTAAAATTTTTTAATGAAATTAAATTTGATTAATTCAACTCAATTTTTTTTTAAATTTGATCCTGAGACACCGGATCATTTTTTTTGGAACTCTGGAAAAAGATGAGAAATGCCTATGAATTTTTTCTGAGTCTGAAGTGGCCATGCAGTTTTTACAATGGTAAAATCGTTCTCGCTTCTGCAATTTTTGAAAACTTTCCTTAAAAAGAATTCTTTTGACGCCTCCAGTGAAAGAAATTGTGATGAGTGGACTGTTAGTCATGAAGAAAGGAGGTTGCATATGGAACAATTAATTCTTTATTCCTGGAAAGGTCACTCGTGTGACTCTCGGCGGTGAAACTTGGTTCCTCGAGGTTACCGGAGTAAACGGTACCGGTGTGTTATGCTCGATGACTGCTTCGTAGACGGCTTTTTAGTGGCCCGTTACTTTTTATGAAGGCACTTTACTTTGCATGCTCATTCGGGGCCTTTTATGTGGAAAGTGTCAGCGACCTGGACTTCCATTAAATACTCGCTTACGTATTTCCGGTCTTTTGTCCTGGACTGGGCAATGCCGGACCTTATCAACGATCCCAGTGAAATCGTGCAGTTTTTGCTTCATGTCGATTTCATTTTATTAACCCACGAACTCATAAATTTCACTTTCCCCAAAACGTCCTCATTATCTTTACTTTGCATAAAATATTGGTTCATCTAAGGTATGTTAAGCTGGCACAACACTATTGAGGTATAGAGATGTAACCTATTTCATAATTCAGGGCTTATTTATGGCTAATTTGGGCCCCTATTCCTAAATTTAGAGCTCTATTATTTTTGGAAAAAAATGGTGTTCGCGCTGGCTTAACGTTAAGCTGGCCCAACATTGCTGTAAAACGTACTAAAAATGATTTTACAGAAAATTCACCTTATAGAATAATTTAGGGATCATTTAGGGCTCTAGGAATATGATAATCAAAATTTTAAAAAAAGGTTTAAACAATTTTTGTTTAAACAAACCTACTAAAAATGAATTAAACAAATTTATTGTATTACCTTATGTTAAGTCGCATTTAGGGCTCTTCGAGTATGATATTTAAGCTTTAAAAAAATTGTTCAAAAAATTATTCTTTAAACAAATTTACCAAAAATTTATTTTTTCAAATTTATTTCCCTTGCATAATTTCAGGCTCATTTAGGGCTCCTGAAATATCGTCGACCGGAAGTCGTCCGATTTTTCCTTTGCCCTTTTTTTGTTGGAACATAACTATAAAACCCATTCTTTCTCGTCACAATATTAAAGGCTCAGTTAGGGCTCCTCGAGTATAAGGTTTAAAGTTAAAAAAAAGTTGTTTTAACCATTTAAACAAATTGAACTCCAATACATGAATAAAAACCTAAATCTAGGTATAGGGGCCCAAATTTAGGGGCTTAACAAACCTGTTCATCTATATTAAAAATAATATAGTGTTATATACAACAAAAATATAACGCATATTTTCAATTGTAGAACAATATTTTATTTTCAGATAAAATAATAGAATTACGAAAAATATTTCGTTCATTTGAGATACTTGCATGGAAAGTATTAGAGAAAATTAAATTAGAGATACAAGAGCGTTTGTTGTAAAATAGGATTTCTCTGGAAGCTTCAAAGTATCGACGTAACGGTGATAGGTCTTAACCTGAGTCTTGTCGTTCATACGATCTTAGGAGGTCAAAGGTGGATAGTAGATCAAGGCGACACATGCTGTTCTACTGTTTCGGATCGGCTTTTATGCAGCAATATCTAAATCTTTCTTCTGTCAAGTGGATAAAAATCGTTATATACGAACTCAATAGACTTTAGTGGGTTCTCGCATGTACTTACTTGCAGTTGTATATATTTATGTATGTGTGTGTTTATCAGAACGTAGGGCCGACTATCTCTTTGCACCGTTGGCAATAGTCGTAATAAATTCTCCACCCACATGACTTCTGCTTTTCCGGGGTTCGGAAGGTCAAGCTCGACGATAAACCTGGTAGTTAGACCGCTGATATACGAACAATCAGTAGTCAATTCCTTCCGCCGTTACGGTTTCCTGTGCGGTGCAGATATCGCGAGAAGAGTTCATCAATTGTATTTCAATATCTTATTTATTCCGTTTTTCTTTACTGACTTCTATATATGTACGGAGGAGAATAGAGGATCAGACTATATTTGAGGTTCAACTATAGGACAGCTTTCTGGATGATCAGATTGACCATCTTTAGACAAGATATATGCGACTTGATCATCTCGGAGGGTTGTCTTGACTATCCTAATCTAATAATAGGTATGATCTCCTGTGCGGTGATCAAGCTGAACATAAAATGTTTTCGAAAAAATTATGGATGGATCATCTGACTATCTAGAGTGTCTCTAACGTCAACCCTCCTTTTTCTCCTTGTGAGTGATAGTAAGCGTTCAAAATACCATATGTTGTGAATCGCATCGTGTAATAATTTTAACTTTAAGGTGAAATTCAATTTGATTTAATATATCTTAAACCTTAATATTTCTTAAACAAAAATGGACCGCTTAAGGCGCAGTATTAGACTTAGCGAAAGTGTAGAAGTTCCTAAACGATGAGAGGGCGGGGAATAGATGAAGAAGTACTGTTAAGGGCAGTGAGGGCAGGTCAGTTCTGTACCGAGACATAGAGTCATAGACCGATTAGACGTATTTTTGAGAGAGCGATCGTGTCGTGAAGTGTCACTACTATTTCCCCCCACCTTCTTCTTGACATTAAGTAAATTTTGTATTCAACTGAAGTGTGAACAATAAACAGTGTATTTTTAATGTGTATCCCTTTCTAATCCCTTTCTAATCCCTTTCCCTTTGCGCGTATGTAAATAAATAATTAATATTCTTGCATTAATTACACCATAATAAATTTCTAACTAGAATTGAAATAAAATTGTAAGCTATAAACTCTTAATTGTAGTTAGATTTTTTATTATAGCAAATGAGGTGGTTCAGCGGTGGGATTATATACACGAAGCTTTGCATACGTTTTTTTTTCGTTTTGTATCTTGTTCGCACGTCATTTATTTTTTGTGACGAGCATGTAAAGCGAAAAAGGAAAGAACTCGCCTCGTGCCTTCGAGGCGTCTGTTTAGCAGCACACATGAATTTTTATTTCGATCGTTCGTTGGTTGGCTTCACCTCTTGAGGGTCTGATTGACCCACTTGCGAGAAGATAAGAGCCTCGGGCTACTTAAAGACTACCAGAGGCCAATAAAGAACAGTCTAATTTCAATCTCGAGAACCGCCGAATGAATTGAGGCTATCGCAAAACTTTATTACAAAAATGGACCCTTTAAGCGTCAAAACTGCTTTCCTCTTTATCTTTTGTAGATATCCTCATGCAAATAACCTATAAAAACAAGCTAAGTTGATGAAGTTATGGAATTAATACAGAAATTATTTCCATAGAGTTATATTATTGCTATTATACTATTAAGCCCAAACCCTTTCGTGGTAAACGTAAACTTGTTTCGTTCTACCTTTGTAATACTACTAGAGATTCAGAAATGTTTTAGATAGGGATGACGAAGAGGTTGCATAGGAGCAGGAGTAGGCTTCAAAGAACGTCATACTTGTCCCATGACACCTCTTCCTCCTGGCTTTCTAATCAGTCTCGCTGGCAATCATCCCAGGTGGACAGCTTCACATAGCCATCGTGCATCACGGCTGGCACAATTTTATTCTGTATACCTTTTCGTTTTAGAATCTCATTCACATTATCACATACTCCGGCCATTCTTTCCTTGGTCTACCTCTGGGTACGCTACTATTCACTTCATCTAAATACACTAATACAATTCCTTCGTTGAACTTCCTTAATCCACTCGCTCGAGATGACCAAGCCATCTCAACAAATTTAAATCCCTCTTATTAATCAGTGTTTCCTCTACACCACACTCCTTAAGAACCCACTTATTATTTGACTATGACCATTACTGAATGTTGAGTAAATTCGGTTAAGCTTAAGTTTATGAGCAAATGAGAATTAGACAAGATTTATCAATTCTAAGGCCAGTGTTTCACCCGGTTGGTTCCATGAGCTTCTTATCGGATAGGCGCGTAATGCGAGGTGAACGTAAACTCGTACACGGTGTAGACACGATTGATTTCCCAGACCTGTGCCTTCGGTACCGGTTCACCTTCATTTCCTACGTTTGCAAACCCACTGTGTAAATGCGAAACATAACCTCTCGCCAGCGATTATTGGAGGGATAGATATCGCTGACTCGCAGTCGTGAACTTTCAGCCGTTAATATGTAGATTCCTGTTCCATGTGAGAAGTAAATATTTATTTGCTCAGAACACGTATTTTCTAGATCATCAACATGGAAAAAAGTGGATCGTTAGAAGAACTCTCTGAACCATTAGCTCTATCTTAAATTGAAGCGCAGCTTTTCGTCGGTGAATTTTATTAAAATTATTATTTGTGTTTAGGTTAGTTAAACTGACTTTTTAAAGGAGTAGGATGAACAATTTTAAATAGTAGGATGCACTGCTGCACCACTTAGTAACCGTCCACACTCTCGTGAAGTAAGCCTTACTTCTGTGAAAAGTAACTTTGCTTTTTCGCATTGTATACGCATATATATGTTTATGCACTGTACAGTGTTATACACGATTTATAAATAGATTAAGCTCGAAACATTCAACAACAAAAATGATGTAAAATGATCATCGATTTGAAAAGAAAAAAATTATTTTATAAAAGATTACTGCACTTAATTTACGATTATTATTACACAATTGCACGCACAGTGACTTACACATGTGATCACACACTGAAACGCTTTAAAAAACCGTCCACGCTGGGGAACCGAACCCTACCTAACTACTTATAACCCGTCCTAAAACTTCAATCTAGCGCACGCATTGGTCAACTGAGCTACAGCTTAGATATTCCTGACAAACTCTGGGTCAGAAAAACGTGGCCAGCTAAGAAATATGTGTGTCGTGCTCAGTTTTATTGATGATTTTTTTATACATATTTTGTAACGAGCTTGGGACAAATATTTTGCTTAGAAGTATTAACTCACACAGTAAATATATTATTAGTAAATTATATGTATTATTATGAAATGATTTTTGTATTATAGAAAATTAAGAGTTGAAAAATTGTTTTAAACAACGTAATAATATGTCAAATGTAAAATCGAAATCACTATTTAAGCATGAGACAAAAGTCCACTTTCGAGCTAAAGTGTTCCTGAATTAAGGACAAGAAAGTCGGATTAAAAGAAGTTATATAGGGTCAAAGAAATGGATGTGGACTTCGTCAAGATTAAAGTGACTCTAACCTAAAATTTGAGCTGGCTCGGCTGTGGATATTGATAAAAAATTCAATTTTCAGTTAAAAATAAAAATTAAGAAACTGTCTCGAGATATTAAATTTCTGAATACGGATTAATAAAGTTTGATTTTAAAAAGTTAGCCAATTCCGAGAAAATCCATCGAGAATTTTCAGATTAAAATTTCAAAGGTTTTCAAAATTGGCTTTGGTTAGTGATTTAAAATCGAATTTTTTGCAAAAATAAAAACTCCCTAAATATAGGGATTTTGAATTAGAATAAAAAAATGTTTGATACAACAAAATTATTCGGTTCCAAAAAATAGAAAATTAAAGATCGCGATATCACAGTAGTATAACAGACTTTTTTTTGCTAAAAATCCGAAAAAAATATTTTTTTTTGTCATGAAATAATATTAATTTTTACAAATATCAATGCGAAAAGGTTGAAAAAATGAATACTAAGTTAAAGTTGAAAATCAATTTGAATTAAAATTTTATTACAAATTATTTTTTAATTATTGTATCAAAAAATTATTTAAAAAAATGCATTATTCTACTAAAAAAAAATTCTGCCAAATAATACAATATTTGATCCTGGTTGGCTTAATAAACTACGATCTTAATCATTTTTAGTGTTATAAGAAATTAAAAATAACATAAGCAGAAAATTCCATAGCAGAATATTTTTATATTCTGAAAATTTTCTACCAAACAAAAAAACAATATTGAAGTATAAAGTAGACGTTATTCGCTATATTTATTTATAATATTTATCTGAACTAATATTATGATAAAATTTTATCATAATATTACTTGAGAAAAGAGCGTAAAATAATTTCCGATAATTTCACTTTGTAAAATGTCAGTGGCAAAAAGCAAAACCCCGCTTTTTCGCCGGGGGTCGAGGGGGGGGGGGGACTCCTAGATTGAAAAGCAAAAATACTGTGTTAGGCTATACTGTTGTCTTACTGATAAGCAAGTTATAAATCGGCCTTTTTTTTAACTTCAAACGACCCTCCTAAACAATTTTGTGGAGGGGGCCTACACGTTTCTAGTTACGCCACTGAACTTATTTGCTTACCATTTCAAGTAGTAAGGCTGACAGTCTCGCTTAGTGCTTACTGCAATGCGAAAAAAGAGATCGAACTCACTTGCAAAACTCAAACTCATAATTCTCTGCATACTATGAAAATTAGTTATTTATATAGCTTACATGTTCAACTGTATTATTTCAAATAGTTATTGAAGCTGCTTGTTCTAGTAATCTTGCTTTTTACAATTTGAAGTAGTAATGCTGAATTTAGGTTTTGTATATTTTGAGATCGCTATCTCATACAGTATCAAAAAACTATTCAAAATGTTTCTTATACAATGCGAGCAAGTGAACTTCAAGTTAACAATGCATGAATGTGAATCTGACTATCCACTCTTTTCCGTGAAACTAACAGAGTTGAAGTACTATGTAATAGAAATGTTGAAGAAATTCTTAGCTGCTGGGTCCATTCAAATTTTAAAAATGTGCAAATTTGATGCAATAGAAAAATTCAAAAAATTTAAAGATGAAGATAAATCAAAGAGCGAATCAAAGAGTTACTATGCAAACCGCATCATTTTTAACCCTTAAAGTTATCCCTGGGGTCTTTTATACCCCGCCTTTTTTAATCGTGAGTCATTTTTTCCATTTTTTGTTTAGTTTTTAATTTTTTTTTCATATGTTAAAATTAAATATATATATTAACTAGTTTTATTTTATAAAGGATATAAAAAAGTATATCCAAACAAAATTTCGTGCAAAAATATTAAAAATCCTTGTTACAATAATGAAATTTCTGCTGGGGTCTTCAGCGACCCCCCTCATTCTTTATGTTATCACAGAGAGGGGATAACTTTAAGGGTTAAAGCATCCAAGTTGGAACGAATATCAAGTTTCAGCAATTGTAACATCGAAACGGTTCTAGTTTAAAAAGTACATTGAATTTTGAATATGAAATTTAAAGGGGTTCAAATTGATTGTGACTTTAAATTTGAGAAAAAAATCAATTGCTGGAAATCCTACATTGAAAGGCGTTTCAAAATTAGTGTTGATTTTGTAACACTATTTTAAATTTCTATTTCTAATTTTCTTGTTTTTATTTTTCACTTTCGTGTGGTCTCTGACTTTATTATTTTTCTTACTTCACGTTGATTATTTGGTAATTTTAATTTAACCCTCTGGGCACCAGCTGGGTGTGTACACACCCAGTGCGCTTCTAAAAGTGAATTTTCTGAAAAGGGAAGCGTCGAGGTGGCGGAGCAAATATGCTGTAAATTAGGGGAAAACTGTAGGCTATTCGAAGGGCATAGGGCCCTCCTTTGTTTTTCCCTGGTTTTCGTACAGGACGATCGCAAAGTCGGTATAGGGTGGCTACGCACCCAGGGTGTGCTTGATAAGTTGAAAAGTGAATAAAAAAATTTTAGTGAATTTTTCCATTGAATATTGCTTATTCAGCTTATTTAAAAGTGTTTTAGTGAAAAAAAAAAAATATATTGATTGGAAAATAAGAGTCCAGGCTACTTTGGCACAGGTACGAAAACAATGACTCTATTACTGTTAGCTAAAACGTTCTAAAATTCAATAAATATATTATATTATGAAATAAAAAGTGTATTAACAATTTCCTATTCTTTCAATAGCAATAATGGCAGACAGAGATGAAGCTGAAGTTGTAAGACTTCTACAGGAAAAAGTATTAGTAGATTGGGAAGGAGCAACGTCATCTAGGCGTAGATCGGTGCGTTGACTGCCTTTTTTTCTGACTGAAAAAATTCTCTGCTCATTGCTCACGAAGTTCTTTATAAAATGAGCCCAGCATGAAGCCAATTTTTCTATTTTTTAATTAGATATTGTAGAAATCGTATAAATTTCAATGTTTTCTTTAATGTTCAATAACTTTCGAAATAAGCAACATTTTTCAATGTTCTTGGGCTCATTTTGATGCTATTTTTTCACCGTAATACAACAGTTTATTGAATATAAAGCGTAAACAATTTCTTATCGAATAGCAAGAACTTCAAGTTGTAACAAAAAAGTTGAAAAATGTGAAAACACCTTATCTGTAGGCAAATCAGAATTACAATAAAATAAATATACATTTTGAGGAAATTACATAGAAACTTTATGATCTGCAATTTTTTCAACTTTTTGTTATATATTTCCTACAATACATTATTTATATTACTTTTCTTCCTCGACCTTTCTAATACTGTGCACAATTTTACAGGACGCTCTCGTGGTAGGCCTATCTTACGTGCCCGAACTTGTGTCCCAATTTGCAAGCAACACCGTCGCGCAGTGTGCATAAATTGCTCAGATGAGTAATTAGGATAAATTTTTAGTATTTTTTATTATTAATTTTTGTATAATTTACTTTATAAGATGTATACCCTCAACTTTACTCAATTTTATACCAATAAATGCAAAAGACTTTCAGAAATAAGAATTTATCACATTTTTTTACCTTCTTTGTTTATTTAAACTATTGTTAGTGAACAATATTTTTTTTTGCACTTGGGTTAGATAGCTGACACTTTAAGCTTTAATTTACACTCATAGTTTGTTGAAAAAGAGCAATTAAAAAAAAACTAACAGCCAAAAATGTAAGTATTCAGATTTGGCAAAAAGTGCACCATCACTTGGTGAGATAAATATATTTTTTTTTTAAATAGAAAAACCACTTAAACAGTTTTATAGGGCAAAATCTACAGATTATTAAACCCACTGATTTTTTTCAATTACATAAAAAACAAAAGAAATAACATTAAAAAACCGAAAAAAGTCATTTTTGCAATTTTTTCGAATTTTTGTTTACCTTTGTTTGCACAAAATTTAAACAAATAAAGATATCGTTCTGGAATTGGTCTAATATTCTTCTAGACATTCTTCCGATTTTATTTCACTCCTTTTTATATAAAAAAATGCACTTTAAACATATTTAAAAGATGATTGAATTTCGTGGGTGCCTGCGCACCCAGCTGTTACGGAAGAGGTCTCCAGAAAATGCTGGTCTTCAGAGGGTTAAAATAGTCATTCTTATAAACGCGAGCTCAAAGATGGATCCAAATTTAGTAATGCAATTTTTCTGGATTTTGAGAAGTGAGACGTGGATTGCCGGAAGGGTCAGCATCGGAAAGTATAGAGAAGAAGCGAAAGACCTACGATTGGCTTTCTTATCTAATGTCGTGTTTACGTACCATTAGTGTAATCAAATTTCAATGATGTGTGTGCCATGCAATTCTTAAGTTGTTGACGACTGTCGGGAAGTTTCCTGGTTAAAAGCTTATGTTTACTATGCATTAACGTCTCTCTTTTGCACTTTACTGCTTAAGAGTTAAATAAGTAAATTGATAGCACATCCATTTTATTTATTGTACAAGTAATTTCTCATTCATGCAAAATTATAGCAGTTTAATGAAATCATTGACATTTTTTGCAGATATTTGTAAAGAAACAGTGACAAATATTAATTGACAGATCGTAACATTTGGTTGAGGAAGAATTCCTGGATTTAAATTAATTTACTTAATTGGATGTTCGTCATTAAAAAAAACCGCTTCACTTGAGTTAATATTACTTAAATTGTCGCAAGCTCTCTTTTAGCTAAAAAAGGATACAGAGTGGTGTTGCCAAACATGTACTTGGCACCTGACCTAGCAAGTCTTCACGTGTACCGGCAAATCCAGTGTCATGTGTGAGTCTTTCGTGATGAAAGTGTGTCGTGACCAGTGCCATATTGCCTCAAAGGCCCATTACTGGCCTTCGGCGAAACTTTCGCGCGAAAAGGGAGTGATTATCAGCATTTGTTGACGCCATAAAAGTACATTCTCCTCGCGTGTCAAGTTCAGAGCTTGCTACCTGAATTTCAAATACTTTCTACCGAGAAATTACTATTTCAAACATACGTTTAATTCTTCCCAAACCTGTGTCACAAATTAAGTCCAAAAGGGGTCGTACACGGCTCTTGGGTAGCTACGATAGCGCCACCAATTTGGAACTATTAGGTATTTTCACTTCAACCACCAGCTAAATTCACTTCGTTGAGTGCTGAGGGGAAAATAATGGACCAAATGCATGGGATTCGGTCCGTTTTTGCCCTATTTTGCTAATATCTTCGTAAAAACTAATTTTTTCTATATAAGTGTATTCGTAAAATAGTTTTTATTCTTTAAGAAATATTTAATGAAATAATAAAATGATAATAATTATTATTCATTACGAAGATATTACAAAAATAAAGCTTTTTACCATGAATTTGGTCCATTGTTTTCCCCTCAACACTCAACGAAGTGAAGTTAGCTGGTGGTTGAAGTGAAAATACCTAATTGGGAAGAAATTTGAATTTGAATTCTGCTTTTTTTCATAAACATTGCCCAAATAACTTCGAGATACCCAATAGTTCGCGTGTCAGATGGCGCTGTTTTCAAAGTCGCAGAGGTATCCTACAGGCGTATTATTAAGCAGTAACAGTTTTTTAATAAACTTTTCAATTAATTGTTTATAAGTGATAAATGCTGATAATTACAAGTTATGTTAGCTGCGTCATTTACTGTTAAAAGTAATTTTTCTTGTGATCAATGAATTGAAGCATTTCGTGTACAGTGAAATTACGAGTCAAATAATTTCCCTTTACGATAAATAACAGAACGTGCGTAATATTTAAGACCGTAATAAGGTGTCTAGGAATACAGATATACCGTAAAATCTTATGATCGCGCTGCAGCTTGTAATGAAAACCAATAAAAGTATGAAAAAAAGTAAAAAGATAATCACAGTCAATCACCTTCCTATATCCGCATCGCGTGACTAACCTCCACCGATACTCAAAGTAGGTACTTTATCAGTTCAATTACGTACCAATCTGAGGCCAGTCGTTTTCTGTCCGAGGCTTAGGTACTACGCACGCACACTCTCTCAGCGATCTATTCACTGATTACTGAGCGAAATCAACATTCATTTAAAAAATCAAGATAAACTGAGAAATGTGATGTAATCGGTGGTTTATATTCGCTTGGCTAATTTCGATGTTCTTCCTGGAGAATATTTTCTTGAAATGGATTTTAGAGCATTGGCGTATTCAGTTCTCGCCGACATCTGGCGAAATAAGCTTTTATGAGTTTACTTTTGTGCTGTTCATGATACTCACTGATTCAGCGAAGCGTTAACGGAAAGAAATTAATTTGCCAGCTTGAGAAGAAGCAAAAGTCTATCGCGGAAGCGTCAAACGGTATTTTTCAGGTTTATAGAAAATTTTATGGTGTGATGGCAACTTGGTCACTTAAAACGGTTTCAGTTGGGAACATTTTAATTTTTGTCGCTCCATTAGGTTTATTGCCTCTATATTGTTTGGTAAAAATTTAAAAAAATGTTTCTAATGTCAGCCAATTAAAAAGCAAGATACTCCTTGTTAGCACTTTGTTGCCAAAACAAGCATGGTTATTGTGCTTCAATAAGAAAACGACTGGTAAAATTTAAATGCACAGAACTACCGGAAAAAAATGTTTTCTCAGTGGTCACAAGACCGGAAATAACCGAGAAATTTCTGAGACCCGAAGAAAACAAAGGTAGAAAAAAAATAGATTGAAGACTTAATTTACTGAAAGAATGAATGAATTACGTCGGATTTTGATTGGCGCTAAATGTTGATAGGCCCTACTTTGGAATTGTATGATTTCAAATGTTTTTTATTTCGAGATTGTCGAACTTTGAAAGCTTCGAATTTGCTGACAATATTTGACAAGTTTAAGTTCTAAATTATTCAATTTTGAATGTTTGATTTTCAATTTTGATGGCTTGAAATTTAGAATTTTAACAATCTTTTATAAATACTTTAAATTGTAAATTGTTCAGATTTAAAGTCTTTTTGTAAAATTTAATAATAAACGCCCAGATTCTATATTCGTAAATAGAAAAGAAGATGCAAAAGAATTTTGTTATTGTAAATATTGTACTTATACAGGATAAATAAGTAATAAATAGAGGCCAGAGTGTGAGGTCATTTTTGGAAGTAAGATTCAAGGACAAATTCTAAGATTTTGAAGATGAATTCCGTGTTTTAGGAATGAAGGAATATTGTGCAAGAACTTCGCACCGATCAAGCGGGAATGTTAATGGAAGTCTCATGATAATGCCAATGTAACTAGTTGATTTATAATCGCACATCGGTGCGATGTCCCCAGTGTCCTTCGTGGGGTCTCGTTATAGAACGACTGTACTTAGCAGTAAATTTCAATCAAGAGGGTAATGTTCGTACATAAATAGGTGCATATACTATACATCGGTAGTTCGTAAGGTGTTTCATGAAACGATATACAACACTGATCGACCAAGGTGCCTAGCAGACGATATTCAAGCGAGTGTAATTTTGTTCCGCCCATTTTGCATACTGCATTGCATAAATGATAGTTGTTTTTTGGCATTATGGACATAAAAATAGCCATTGAAAAAATTTATAAGTTGATCGGAGATGAAGAAAACTGTCCTGGGCTGCCGCTATTATTATTAATTGTGTCCTTTGCAGCAGTTGTAAAACAGCCTGATTTACATGCTGTATTTTTTCGGATTATTCTATCGTTTTACATAGATAATTTCTCCAGAAGAAAAGTTGTATTTGATATCAAGCAAAGTAACTGAATACTTTCGTAAGTTTTTAAGTTTCACCATTTCCTTGTGTAATACTTTTTGTTTAATGTAAAAACAGTATTCCAAGTACTTGATTTTATAAAACATAATTAGTCATCGAATGTGTCGAGGTGCTGGAACCTAATTCATGTATTGAAAACATTGCATATGCACGGGACCATGTTGACAAAAACTATATAAATTCCACATCGAAGTTGTTGTGTAATGTCAGGGGAAATATGCATGCGCGCTGGGTGACACAATTATTCGAGGGAAGGCCTCAGCTGTTACAAAAAGAAAAAGAAAAAAAAATCAGATGTCAAAAAAGTTACCACGAATGAGACCAGGAACGGCAAAGGGATACTAAACTCATCCAAAGGTTCATTATTCTATAGACCCATGCCATGCTCTATGGATTTTTGACCATGACCGCAAACACTGCCAAGAAAATTGTGGTGAAGGACAAAAAATCAGTACAAAGTAGAGTCCGAAATTAGTGGCCCTCTTTTTCACCAGGAAGCTTTATTTCTTAACTTTTTAAAAATTATCTTATTTACGTAGACTCCTACTGAGTCTGGGAATCCCAGATTGAGCCCCACACATCAAGTCACGTAATTTTGTTGTAACTTTGCGTATAAAGAGTATTTAAGAAATTTATTTGAGTGATAAATTTAGCCACTTAAAGTCTTTAAGATTTAGTTTGGTTTGCCTACGTCCTGGAGAAAACAACAACGAGAAAGAAAATTCTATACTTTGTGGTCAAGTTTGGAGAGAGTGGAAGGTTGAAACTGCATATAAAAATTGGTAATGATCAATTTTATTCTGAATTGAACGATGCAGTAAGCAGTATTTCTTTCGAATCGACCAATGTAGCTGATGCGGCCGTAAAGTGTAAAATTTTCGAGGCGTGAATAAGCTGTTTTAAAGTCGTCCGTGGTAAATCGAAATTTGTCGAGTTCTAAAATACGTCAGGTTGAAAGTGAGAGGATCAGATTCATTCGGAAAGGTTGCATTTCACTTGGTTGGTACGGACTTAATTAAGCGGAAAGAAACGATCCGACATCGTTTTCCTGAAAATGAAAACTTGATGTTCTCCTTTCCTAAGCGGTGCACTCTCTTCTTTCTTAGTTGCATTATATCGAGTGGAGCAATATCGTCTCATGTATATTTATTACATCGGAAGTTTAAACTGAATCACTGGAAAGAATTTCTCTACTTCTGGTATTAGATTTTTTGAGAATTTAGACACAATTTCATGAGTCATGATGAATTTAAGTTATATATTCAGGCCTCGGACACTATTTCGAAAAAAATTACACTAAATACACTATTTTTTCACAATTGTCCGCCAATGATACTATTTCTTCACTTTCCTTTTGAAAATATTTTTGATCTTCTTCGCTGATTTGTCAAAATAATAGATCCGCCATCTCAACGAATCACAACATATCGAAAAATTGTCTCAATGTCTGATTATACAAGAATTTCAGAATACTTGTTTCAGCAGCAGTAGCTAATTCATTATAATTCTCAGTAGTTCTTAATTTCTTGAGCTGGACAGGTTTCTTTGAAAATTCTTCTTTCAAAATATTACAGTAGCGACCCAAGATTTGATTTTTCCTGAAATTTTCTAAATAACCGCCTACCTGGTGGCTGCCCAAATTTTTCCCAAGTTTATCTGGCTGAAATTCGTGAGGATATCTCGGAGGAGCCCGACCTCTGGACCATCAATTGTTCAGTTTATGGTAATGCGAGAGCTTTGGCTGATTCAAATCGAAGGCTAAAACCGACGATGGATCAAAAGACCAAAAGGCCAAAAGTAGTAGGGCTTTTCCTCTTCGGCTCTTTTAGACAAATTGAAATTGTTACAAATGGAAAAATTGCTGAAGTTTATGAGACTCGAATCGATCATTATTGGGAGAAGAATATTTTTAATATTAGAAACCTCACTAATGACAATTCAAAGTTTCCCCTGATTAATAAAGTCGTTAAAATGTGTTTTTCCATATCTCACAGAAATGCAGGTGTCGAACGAGGATTCTCGAAGTCTCAACGAGTTCCTCCTGACGACAAAGCAGTAATGAAAGAAAGACTTTGAATGCGCGGCTTGCAGTATTTGATTCGACAAAGAGTTCAAAAAATAAATTACACCTGTTTTCTTTCACGCAAAAGTTAATAACAAAATCACACTTAGCCCATAAGACGTACCTTGACTTCTTAGAAAGGAAAAAAAACGAACGGGAAAAAGAGGCAGTAGTTGAGAAGAGGGAGAAAGAAAGACTCGAAGAGGAAAATAAAAATTTGAAGAAGTTTGAAGTTGAAAATAAGAAGGTTAAAGAGCTTCAATAGAAATTAAAAACGAGTCAACAGGAAAGAGATTTAAAAGAGAAGATTTCAAATTATTTGATAGAAAAGGCTAAAAAAGAGTTGTAAGAAGCTTTTAGAGGGAAGGATTTTACAGGTGCTCATGTGGCAAGTGAAATGCTTGCCGCTGCTTATAAATTAAAAAAGGAAGAACAGCTCAAGGATATAGACATCCATAATTTATCTAAAGAAACTGAACCAAAGAGGAAAAAAGTGATTGGTGACCTGATCCATAGAAAGCAATCCTAATCTTCGAATGCTTCTGCACCTGAATCTTCTGTCGAAAATAAGCCAAGAAAAAGGAATGGAAAATTTGCCAAAGATGACGTACCAAATAAACACAAGAAAAACTAATCGGACGTCACAAAAACAAGAAAGGATTCTTCCAAGAAATTCAACGACAAGGATGAACAAGAAATAGACAACAAGGGTGGACAAAGAAAAAATCGACAAGGATGAATAAGGAACAAATAATCAAATAGTCCAACCAGCTACAAAAAGAAGCAAACCCGGTAAAGACTACATTTCGAAAAAGGCTAAGAAAAAATTTTCCGGCATAAAAAAAGAAAAAACAATTGATTCTTTTTTTAGCACCGAAAAGAATCTGGATTCTAACGAAGGTTGCAAACACAGTCTATTCACTCGATGTGTGTACACACAAAATAGTGCTGAAAGAATCATACGAAAAAAGATAACATGGATGAACTCTTATAAATTGTATTAAGCTAATTTATGTTAATTATTTCTTGAATATGCGTTAAAAAATTTAATTTAATAAAAAGGTTGTTGATGTTCACATCACATTTCCTTCTATTCATTATTTCAATACGTGCAAAATTTTATTACAATATTTTTATACTATTTTTTCAAATTTGTTACACTATTTACACTATTTTTGATCTCTGAAGTGAATCCGAGGCCTGTATATTGGAAGATTTTTGTAGAGGAAAAACACAAGGTCGATATTTTTTTTTAGAACTATGAGCTCCCGATGAAAAATGTAGGAGGTTAAGTATTAGCGTCTCATGTTACATGTCGCAACATATGATAAACCTGCTCCCCTTTGAAGGGACTCCGCCGTCACGTGTCTTGTAACCAACCGTCATCCAATCTTTCCCCTTGACGAAACGGATTTATAGATTCAGTCTTAAGAGGTGTTCCAATGGATTTTGTCTAAGTTTTAAAAATAAATTGCTAGTTTTTTTATTGTACTCGTACATTACAGGGTAGCCTTTAAATTTGCTAAACACAAGTAAAACTCTACACAAGGTAAAAATATGTTCTTTTTAAATCTAAAATTAATTCGACACATTTTAATTCTACACACTAAAATTGTACATGGAAATACATTACACAAGCCAATATAGTGTTTCTTTATTATTGTCAGAAGTTGTAGGCTCCGTAAGCTACGATCATGGTTCTTTAAAGCAATCAATCCCGAAGCAACTGGAACGTGTACGTCTTCCACTTCTGCTCCTTCTGTCCTAGAAGGTAAGCAAGAGCGGGAAATTTACGCGAGATAACATTGTGCAACACTGTTCCTTGGAGTCAGGTCTCTAGCCGCGGATGACCTTACGTGGCAGACGGGACAGTTGGAGATGAAGGTTTCACCTCTGGATACTTTTTTAGAGCTATCAATCTTTGTAGAATGCTATGAGGAACAGTGTTGACGGACCAGATGAAGTCATCCCAGAAGAACAGCCTTTTGCATCCGGTTCGCGATGGAATGAGCCTGACGCTGACAAGCCGGAATCTTGTTGAGTTGGCTAAGAAATGAAGCTTTCAAACCTCCAAGAGAGCCGATTATGAGAACTACAAGATGGACTTTGTAGCCTTGGTACAGCCTGCTCAGCTCGAAAAGAAGTCCATGATATTTCGCCTGTTTTTCTTCCTCCTTTGCCGTGATATTACCATCGGCTGGTGCCGAGAATTCAATCACGTAAATGATCTTGGTCTTCAGATCTTGGAGGACAATATCAGGCTTCGTAGCACTGATACGTTGAGTGGTGGAGAATGAGAAATTCCAGTAGATCTTACATTGATCATTCTCCAGAACGGACTCGAGTTCCCCCTGGGCGTATGGCAAGACGGGCAATAGATCAACACCATAGAAGTCCCTAAGATGGTAATATAACACTTATAGAGCCGCATTGTGTCTCTCTATGTACCCGTAGAGTGCATACTTTGAGCATCCACTGAGAACATGTCCAAGTGTTTCTGGCTCTTGCTTGCACGCTCGGCAGTTGGTATCGCCTACAGGTACATTCATTATGCGCTCGCGGTAAACTAAGCTGTCTATAACGCCGTCTTGATAGGCAAAAAGTAATCCCTCAGTCTCCGATCTCAATCCAGCAGACTTGAGAAACATGTTGGCAGACCCATCGAGAGCTCTTCTCTACGTATGATGCCGTAGAATTTACCATGAAGGGGCTTGTCAGCATGTTCCCTTAGTAGAAGCGTATGTTCTGCTTCCTGTACACGAATTTTGAGCACCAAAGGAGTTAGTTGTGCTAGGCCATGCGTAGTGTCGCTGGAATCAAATGGGAGGCCAAGCTCCTCTGCGGCACGGTATAGAAACGCCGCAGCATTGACGACTTCATGTTGATGTACGAGTCGCATCAGAGACCCAGAACGCCAGAACCGTTCTTCGATGAAGACACTCCAAGCTTAGCAAGCCTCTACCCCTTTTATCTCCAGGGAGGTATATTTCGAGGTAAGGAAGATCTAGGATGATGACTTCGATGGATTGTCATCATCTTGCGTGTGCTTCGGTCAAGTTGCTTCAACTCATCGACGTTCCATTTTACTGCACCAAACGTGTAGAACAGTATAGGAACGGCCAGCATATTGGTCACCTGGATCTTATTCTTTCCAGATAATTCAGAAGCCCAAATTTTTGTGAGAATTTGGCGATACCTTTTTTCAAGGGTCGTTTTTAACACACGCAAATTTTGGGTTTCCGCTTTCAGTATTACAAGATATGTATATGTTTCTCTATTACTAAGATGTTGAATGGTATTTCCGCCTATGAGTTGAACACACTTGTCCAGTACGAAGCTCATGCCAATCGCTTTAGAGTACCCATTTACCTTCTCCAGAAGGATGTTAATGTCCTCTTTCGGCCAGCCACATAGGGGGCATAATTTCTGAAGTGTACCCACCTCGAAAATGAAAGTTGTCCGATCGGGCTAAAAATTGGCCCAATCGTAGTCCTATTAGATAGTACTCCTCACACCAAAAATTAATTCATTTTGATAATTATTTATCAAAGTGGAGGGGGTACAATTTTGTGTTTTTTAAGAAAAGCTTTACTTTCAAACGTTTGTAACTTTTGTCCTATTGCCTTAAACAAAATTTCACTTCAAATACTTTCGATAGATTTTTTCACACGCTTTCTGTTGGTAATAATGATTTTTGAAAAAATCAAAATTTGACCCAAATTTTCGAAAATCAAAAATAAATTTGACTTTTTTTCAAACTTGGGCACTTTTTTTTTCTTCAAAATATTTTTAAACGAAAGCTGAGATTTTTTCCTACAAGACCTCCAATTTTCAGAGTGGCAAATTAATTTGTCTTTGAGTAATAGAACGATACGTAAACAAGATGCCGTGATAGGGCGGGTGGCGCGCGATTTTCCCTAGTGCGCTCACGCCGAGGATCGTTGTGCAACGCTTTAGTGCCAGTTTTTTAAGTTAAGTAATATTACATGGTAATATTATCTGTCTTTCTGTTCGATTTTTTGGCGATAGTTTCAACAGTTGTTTTCTTTGCAGGCTTCTTTTGCGGTTTTTGTTTTTTGCCATTCGAGAAGATGTCGTATTTCTCAGAGGACGAAAACTTCTTGAGTTGAAGTTTTCCGTCTTGAGTGGAAATGAAAGCGTGGTACTGTAATGTATCTGGCATCATGACAGCTTTGTCAAATCTGGTTTTCAGTCACTCGGTGGCTAAGGCGTGATTTTCTTTGCTGCTGAAAAAAATTTCGGTTTCCTTACAGTTACTGTTTGCCCACTGAAACAAAGCATGGAGAGTGAGCATGTGATGTTTCGGAGAACATTGTAAGCTTGAACGTACTGCTTGTCTCTTTATATTCGCTCCTATACCATCACATGCACCCTTACCATGAGATGTTCCATGGAAGTGCCATTCAGCTTGGATACCAAAATCTTCTTCATGGGCTTCGAGATTAACAAAGCTACTCCTATTTTTGAAATTTTGCCCTGTACCATCAGTGAAATAGTAGATTTTACTTGGCCTGAAATGAGTTTTCAAGTATTCTACTATTATCTTTTGATACTCGTGAACAGCCACCATGTCATGAGCTAAATTATCATTGCGCTACATTCTGGATTATGAAGGCGTAATTCTCAGCAAAATCGAAGTAAATCAAAACCTCCCCAGGCAATAAATTTTCCTTCAGGTTTTTGAAGAAAAATGTAAATGTAAAAAAAAATGTAAATTTAAAAGATGTATATTCTCACTTCTAATTTTTAAAGCATATTCCCAATTAATTTTACACTTACCGTAATGCAGGCCTTTGTTAATTCACCCTGAAAATGCAGAGAACAGTTATTCTAGCAGCATATAATATTACTTAACTTAAAAAACTGGCACTAAAGCGTTGCCACAAAGATCCTCGGCCTGAGCGCACTAGGGGAGATCGCGCGCCACCGGCCCTATCACGGCATCTTGTTTATGTATCGTTTTATTGCTCAAAGACAAATTAATTTGCCACTCTAAAAATTGGAGGTCTTATAGGAAAAAATCTCAGCTTTCTTTTAAAACTATTTTAAAGAAAAAAAAAGTGCCCAAGTTTGAAAAAAAGTCAAATTTATTTTTGATTTTCGAAAATTTGGGTCAAATTTTGATTTTTTTCAAAAATCATTATTACCAACAGAAAGCGTGTGAAAAAATCTATCGAAAATATTTCAAGTGAAATTTTGTTTAAGGCAATAGGACAAAAGTTACAAACGTTTGAAAGTAAAGCTTTTCTTAACCCTTAAAGTGCATACATATCCCATCCGAACGTAAAGTGCACACAGGGGTCAATTTGACCCAAGTTATAAGAAATACTTTCTGAAAGAAAGCTATTGCACATTTTGAACTTCCAGTTAACCAGTATATCTAAAAAACATTATTTTATCATGTACTGTAAGTTAGATTATACTAGATAAATTATACTAGATGTCGCCACAAGTTCAATTTTCATAGTTCTTCATAGGGTAAATAGAGGTAGAAAAAAATCTCGGGTCACACAGACCCACAGTGCACTTTAAGGGTTAAAAAACACAAAATTGTACCCCCTCTACTTTGATCAATAATTATCAAAATGAATTAATTTTTGGTGTGAGGAGTACTATCTAATAGGAATACAATTGGGCCAATTTTTAGCCCGATCGGACAACTTTCATTTTCGAGGTGGGTACACTTCAGAAATTATGCCCCATAGGTATCCAGAGCTTTTGCCTCGGAGCACAATAGATAGAGGCAAGAAGGAGATGCAGAAAAGTATCGGACTTAGAGAGTCTCCTTGGAAGACCCCTCTCTTATATGTGATATAGCTGGTCGTCACTTGTATTTTGTCAGATGTTATGACAAATCTTGTCCACCACAAGAGCATGAGCTCTTTTATTCATCTCACTATTTTTGGATGCACCTCCAGACACTCAAGGAGCTTAAGAAGTAGCTCATGGTTCGTGTTATCGAATGCCTTACGGTAGTCAATCCAAGCCATGGACAGACAGCGTCGATACCTGATCGAGTCCTGGGTAATAAACCTGTCTATTAACATGTTCTCCCTACAACCTGCCAGCCCTCTCTGGCATCCACGTTGTTCAACTATTGCACTCCATACACTGTTAAAAATTTGAGGAGTTAATGGCTAGCGGAGTTGAGAGTACAATTTTTCGGAGTATAAAATCGACTCAGTATCGAATACATTCAACTCCGCATATTTTACTCTAGAGTAAAATACAGTGAGCAAAAGGTTCTGAAGTGCATTCAGAGTGAATATAATTAATTCGCACCACACAGAAACAAAATCTTAACCCATGCTCAATCCGGAGTTAAAGAGTCGTGGCGGGACTTCTTATGGAGTTTATGTTCGGAGCTGCGTTCGCAGAAAACTTGAAAAACACTCTCTTCGCAGTTGTTCGCCACATCATGGCCGCAAGTCAACGCGTGCGAAACTGCGAACTCGAAACATGAAAATTCTAGAATCCAGAATTCTAGATGGTCGCGTGTCGCGTCAGTGCGATTTGTTATTTAATTTTTAGAAAAGTGAAATATGTTGGCGATCAAAATTGTGAGCTATGGCAACCAGACAAAGTGAGTGAAAATTGTATATATGAATCAGAATTGGGATACGAAGAACTCATAGTCGCCGGCAAGTATCATTGTATATATTTTATTAATTATTAACATATCCATTATGCTTTTGAATCTTTTTGTACGATTTAAAAAACTCTTTTGGATTATTCCTTTTAAAATTGATAAAGAAATGCTTGGAAAATTGTTTGTAAGTGGCTTTAGTAGAAATTTTTAATAATAAAAGGTTTCTAAATGAACTTATTTGTCTTATTTACCAATTTTAACAGGAATAATCCACACGAGTTTTTTAAATCGTACAAAAAGATTCAAAAGCATCATGGATATGTTCATAATTATTATTATATACAATTATACTTACCGGCGTCTATGAATTCTTCGTATCCCAATTCTGATTCATATATACAATTTTCACCCGCTTTGTCTGGTTGCCATAGATCACTCTTTTTATCGTTTTTTAAAATCTTTTTTCTAAATATTAAATAACAAATCGCACCGACGCGACATACTCCCTTCAGCGTTCCTTTTTAGCGATATTTACTCCTTAAAATCAACTTCTGATGGTGTCGTGGGACAACTATAGGGTCAGGACGGAGTTGATTGAAATAACTCCAGACAGTGCAGTTAGGGAGTTCTTTTCCAAGAGTTACATTTTAACTCGTCTTCCTCTACTCCGCTTGCCGTTTACTCAAAACAGTGGGACTTTTATAGGGTATGCTTCGGAGTTGATTTTAACTCCGCTTTTTTAACAGTGTACCGGCTCGATAGATGTTAATATCCTCTCTTTGAGGATACCAGTGAATAGCTTGTAACTGGTTTTTAAACAAGCTATGGGTCTGTAGTTCTTTGGACTTGACAAATCTCCGGTCTTAGGGATCAATACCGTGCGCCCTTCCACTAGCCACTGCGGGATGGGTTGTTCTTCGTTTAAGAAATTAGTAAATATACGAGCTAGATGTTGGTGCGTAGAAGTGAACTTCTTCCACCAAAAGTTGTTGATTTTATCTGGCCCTGGCGCTGAAAAGTTCTTAGTTCTAGCGATAAATTTCTTCACTTCTTCAGCAGTAATTAGTGGACACTTTTTACTCTGGACCTTGTAACCTTTGCCTTTGGCAAAAGTTACGAAAGGTTTATATATCTGAAGCATCTTCATTTAGCTGATAAGTATCTCCATATACTTGCTCCCAGACGACTTGAATCACTTCTCGTCTAGGCGGATTTTTAACAGCACGTGACATTTTATTGAACAGGCGGGAAGGATGAGTAGAAAAGGTGGGATTTTCCTGAATCCACTTTACTTGCCGTTCAAGGCCCTGATTCGCTATTGAAAGAGATCTTATTTTTTGCATCCATTGCTGCTTGATGGTCAACAGTTTACACTTGTTGAGCGTGTGATTTGCTTTCCTTAAGTTTCGAGCAAGTGCCCTAACTTTTGGAGTGAATTTTTTATTTGATGTTATGTAGCTAATCACACACTGAATATTTGATGCATGCCGTCTCGCCGTTTCAATTTTAAACTGAAGCTGTGCAATACGCTCGCGAGTCTTACTCAGGCGTACTGAAGTATCGTTACTTCTATTGTCGCTAAGCAGAGAGACCGCCTGCTCGTAAACTACACAATTCATATTCCAGAGATTAACTTCGGGGAGCAAATCGGAGAGAGTAGTATTAGCTTCAGCTAATTTGTCCATCCTGAGAAAAACTTTTTTCGTGGATGGATCTCCTACTTCTCATGTTGGCATTATCGGCTATCTGCAAAGGTGATCTTGCTGGAACGGGTGGTATGTTTGTTGGAGGATGTTGCTCTTCTTCTTTTTGATAAAGAGCTTCATATCCGTTTTTTCGCAAAAAGGATCCCTGATCTCTTAAATGCTGAGGCGTTTTATGAGCATATTCCGGGTGCATATTGACCCAACGGTCATGTAACCTCTGCATGAATCCTCTTCGCGCCGGTGAGCTTCTTTGCCAGCAGGTAAGGATGTCCCTCCTGAGTTGGTCCGACCATTTAATTCGATGTTCTCGCGTTTGTCTGGGGCCATTTCCTGGTCGTCGCCTCGGTTCGGTCCTATTGCCACTCCCAACTAAACCGTGGCCTCCATCCGAGAGAGGTCTATTGTGGGTGGCACTGCGCGATACTGGTGATATAACCGCATAATTCGTTGCATTGGGGAGTGAGCCCAATGCAACGCAGCTGACTGCAAGAGCCGGAGCTCTCGCGCGATAGGGTCGCCACATCCCTACGCCACATCCCTACGCCACATCTTTATTATTATATATATTAATGTCTCAGGCTTAAGATGGATACAGCCCAATATGTCGAAGGCATTTTTGGTTACAGTTGGATTTTGAATAGTATGCACGGGTCTGTCCCGGTATATATTATTATTATTATTATTATTTTAACTCAATACAGATTAATTCTCCACACTAAAATTCTATTTACAGTAATAAAAAACATTTTAAAATCCATTGTTTTATATAGAGTTTGCTGTGCAGAATTTATTTGTGTATTGTTATTAAAATTAGAATAAAAAAAATTAAATTGGTTTTTCAAGTATTAGCGTGTAGAATTTAACCGTATCGAGTTACGGTGTAAAAGACTGCGACTCTCAAATAGGAAGTAATATAAAAAAAGGAAGTACCTTCTTTTGTGCTAAATTCGCTAAAGGCAGTGGCATTAGTGCACCCGCAGCCTCGACAGGTGTCTGTTCTGAAATTAAATGGCATTTATTGTTTAGCGTAGGATGACTTGTAGCGATAATTATTGTCGGACTTTCATCAAAACGACTGCTATATAAGAGGCGGAAAATGATCTCGTGAGCAAAAAGGATTGAAATTTAAAGGGAGGAGGGAATCCACGAATCAAGTTAAGTCAGAGGTCGTGAGAATGCCATTAGACGAGCCGCAAAAGGCGAAAATTAAAGCTTCGCAGCAAACGGAGAATCTATTCTGAACCATAATTTCCTTCATGGTAAAATCACTCGTATTGTTTATCATCCTAATTTGCTCGTAATTGATTCGTTTCGTGCGCATTGATAATTTCGCTGGGCACGCGTCCATAAATCCATGGGGAACCATTTCATAATTGGAAAAGGAAAGGCGGGTTTAACTAGGGTGTTACGATCAATTGTCTCAAATAATTTTATCTACAATTACATGTATTGAGATCAATAATTTTCAAGTTGAAGTAGTACGTTTGCATTAATAGTAAACCTTGTACCCATACAAATGTGTGAAATATGCATGATATACGGTACTCTTTCCTTTTTATCCATTTCCAATAATTTTGATATTTTCCAGATATTTAATTTGTTTATAAAAGTTTTTTTTCTGATTGCGTTGGTTTCCTATTATTCTAAACGGAACATAAACTTGACCTTGTTTTGTTTGGCTCTCACGAAATGAGGAGCATGCTTTTCAAGGTCGTGAAGGAAAGGTCTGGTGTAGCAGCGCATGAAGCTACGTTCTGGAGTGTTGTGCTGGAGGAACGCTATCCACCTCGAGGTCGTTTGACCCCGCAGTACCATGTCCAGCAGCATATTTCCTCATCCCAGAAGATCCTTTCACGACATCCGACCTACGAAAGACCTAGCAAGTTCATTTTTTTCTTCTTGATCCAGTCCAGAACGCTTCATGATTCTGTGAAGTCGTATAACATCATGTAGATGTTCACTTGTCGAGCGCAATACTGATGACATTAATGCATAACACTGATGGGATTAAATCTCAACATCTCATGATAATATTAATGTGCACCCACAACGATTGAGACTCGGGCAATTCTCGCTCACATGCGGCCACGTGTCATGCATTTATTATTTCCTTGGTACAAACGTGTTCAACTCGACCAGATATATGCAAGTGGGTCGCTCTGTGTCACTCGGTTATGCATACAAGTTCGACATGCGCGAACAGGGTAGACACGAAGAAAAGCGTGATCGTGGAATCAATTAGAGATCTGGAGTTCAGACAAACCTGGCTACAGATACCAGAAACAAGTACTACACTGTAAGGATTTGTTCAATTTTTATTGCTGAGTCAGAGAGGAAATGTTCGCTTGGCTAGAAATATTGTATATGAATGTGCTATGCTAAGAGGCAATCGCTCGTATCCGCAGCAATATTTACAGTACCTAAGTTTGTTTCCTATGATAATGAGAGTTAATGTACATTAATGCATGCTACAACTTCTGAGTATGGTAATTAGAAAGTTAAGGAATAAGTGCAGTACAAGATATCAGGTGATCAAATTCCTTGTATTTTTCACTACTTCATCTTTCACCTTTTGCTGAGAATCACAATTGGCTAACTTAAGGAATTATCAGATTTGCATCTTATTGAATAAGCCATATATTTTATAAAGCCGTGATGATCGTAGCCTCACTGATGAAGCAACTGATATTCGGAGTCGATGGTACCTGAAGAGTTCATCTGCTCTGACAGTAAAACTCCTGCCCTCGTATTTAGAGTCACTTTTGAACGTGATCGGCCAACAAATGGCGCAGTGGTAAGAGTTGTGCTGTCAGTTTCTTGCTGATGATAGATGCGATTTATGACTTTCACGGAAGAGCCGACTCGTATAGCAGCGCAGAGGTATTGTACGAAATTGGCACTGACTTTTTACGACAGTACACACAACTGACGCCTTGAACCTGGGGCGATCCGTTATTCTTTAGTGGACTAAAACCGTTAACCGCAACAGTAAACTTTCGTTTTGCATTCGCTTCTCTAAGTGCTGCCGCATTTTCAAGGACACCATTCCTCTTCGAGTCACGTTGTGACAATTTGGACCACGTGACTGTCTAGGCGTCATCGTGTGATCTGAATATGAAATTTCAGCCAGACTGAATAGATAGGGTGAAGAAAGAACATCTAGTAGAATGATATTTATACATAGGCCTTTGTCTTGAAATGTTATCTTTTTTGTATGCAAGTGCCACATCAGTTTCTAACTTACATACAAATTTAAGTAGATTGCTAATGACTATCTTGAATTTTACTAATAACAAAGTTGCCGGAAATAGCACAAATCATGACAGTCGATTAAAAGTGATCGATGAGAACGGCAATCGGTAAATGAACTTCTCCAAGTATCTTTCGTTCTTCTCGACCTATGAGCTAGTAACCGTCATTGATATTGATTGTGTTAGAATTTATACTTAGCGGGTCAAAGAAGTCCGATTATTTCGGGAAGGTAGATCAATGTTGATCTGAAATGTGATCGACCATATTTGGTAAAGCAGTAGCCACCTAGAGTGCTGCTGCGCTGAGTCATCTTCGTTCATAAGTGTTCAAGTATTCCAGTGTAGCTGTCCGCTTGCATACACTATACACTATAGTTACTTACTTTCTGTTACTCGGACCTTAACCGCCAAGACCGGTCGATAAAGCTCGTAGTAATCTCCATACGTAAGCCCTTGCGTCCGCGATGTTTGCATTATGGCACTGGTAATGCATAGACGTCCCTGCAAGGCTGGCGACCACAACTCTAAAAAACCTCTCTGAGAAATGGTCAATTTTATCTTATCATGCAACCAAAAATACAATGCATACAGTATAACAGAAATTACATTGTATCTGAAGCACATTCAGCGTAAAAATAATGGCACGAAATTTAAATTCAGCAAATGAAAGGAGCTCGCACAAAATATATGGAACACACCATTCAATGAACTTGGCTTGTACGGCTTTCGATGAGCATCACGTAAAGCTTACAAAATCAGAATTTTCAGCCAATTTGACTGAAAGGCATTTTTCATAATTTTTTGGCGGGGTCCTTTCTGCTGCATGATGATTCTCTCATATTTTGGTTTCTTATGTTTCGTTTTATTTTGACTGTATGCCTTCCTAATTGATAAATAAATTCAGACGGAATTCTCGTGTGGTTGATGTGAACAAGCGAAAGTGTATTTGAATCTTCGTCGGCAGATTTGCGACACAATGGAACCAATATATCGAGTTCTCTTGTTAAAATTGCCATTCTTAAAAGAGATTGCTTCTGTTGGCCCGACACGCTCCTTCGGATATAACCAGAAGATATGCAGTCCCGCATTTCGTGTACAAGTACAACCAAGCCTGCCATTGTTGTTATTGCGATGATGCATCGGTATCGAGTCGAAATGCTGCAAGAGCAACGCGAGCCGTGTGAATTTATTATCCATGCGGCGAGAGATAAAAGCGATGGGAACTCCATTGAGTTTGCGCGCTCTTTCGCGTTCGGTTATATGTACGCTAAGGTTATATATATGGGTACGAGACACGAGTACGGATCGTGGTACGTAAGCAATGTTCGATTCGCTTTCAATCGATGCGCATTGCAGCTGCATTACGCTGCGCATCGAATCGACCAACACTTTCACGAGAATCGGTCTCCAAGATAATCTCCTTTCGCGGACTCCACCAATGACTAAAAGACATCTATCTGCTCTGATTTCCGTTTCTATACTCTCTCGAGAAAATGCCTTCAGGCAACTGCGAAAAGATCGATACTTATGTAGTTTGGAAAAGATTATGCACGAAGTAAAAGGAAATCTTATTGTTGGATTTGGAGATTCAGTCGAAGATGAAGTAGTGTAAGCAATATTCTGTAGCAATGACGATTATTTTTACCAAGTTAAAATAGACAGGCTGCGAGCATATTCTATAGGGATGAACATTGATATGGTTAACTCGGGTTACTCGTTGTGTCGTGCTTGCCTGTTTATTGAGGACGCTTGGAAATTTTTGGACTCATTGTCAGCAAGCATGTCAGGAAGGTATTTCCCCAAGGGTCAAGCAGATTCAGTGCAGCTGTAGTGCTGTGATGTATAGGGGGTGGTAGTACGAAAGGAAAAGAGGGTTGATACCGGTAAATCTTAGGTTGTTTTGTACCCCCTCCCTCAAGTTTGACAGAAGACCTTTGACTGCAACTTGAAAAGAACATCGTCGTCACTGAGAGGTGTGCGAAGTGCGTGTCCTAGCGATTTGCGAATTAATGAATAGTTATTGAACAAGACCAATCCCAATTAAAGTGACCACAATTTAGGAATTCAATTTCTGAGATCATAACTATCTTAAGAGATAGTTTATCATATTTTTTAAAAGCCTAACGCCCTAACACATCATCACGATTCATGAGCTTTCATTGAATTGCCTAAACGTTGTTTTTTATTGAGCATTTTTAGTCAAGTGTGGTTTAGGGTGCACTTAAGTCAAGAAAGATAACATATCTCAGACCCGTTCCTGATAAAAAGGCTGGGTTATATTTGCAGGCACGCGCTTCCTGTCTCTCACTTCGACAAAGACACGTCTGGATTTACATGAGTCTGCCATAAACCAGCGTTAACCAAATACTGTGACGGAGTATCTCGTAATGTTTGTTTTCCCTGCATAGACGATGAAAGTAATCTTTAGACTTAGACCTTACATATCTCACGTCTAAATTCTTAACACATTGCACAACAGATTTTGCATCTTCATCTCGTTTTGTTGGTACTATCAGAAATTTGATTAATGTCAATTTTATCAGAAGCGTTTGATTTAAACCTGATTGCTTTTAAATATGAAAAACATGCAATCAGTCAATTTTGAATTTCTTTCTCTTGTAGGTTCAGTACCCCTTTGCTAAGGGACACAAAGATAAATGAAGGACCACCTTTGGCGATTCAAACGGTTCGACGATTCTAGGTAAATAACCGGCTGGCTAGGCAGCCCACGTCAAGATTTTGTGCTTTTTATTCAACCTTCAAGGTAGACCCGAGCGATTCATGAGACGAGAGATTTCATTCGTGAACAATGGTCAAGGTCGATCTTGAAGAGGTCCTTCGTCTTCTTTCCCTGGGGAGCGATCGAGCAAAAAAAAATCACCCCAGCAAAAACGAGCAGAGAGTCAAAATTCTGGAATCTGGAAAATTTCCAAGATCCAAACAAGAATATATGCATACCAAGTATGAAATCTACAAGTTTACTGAGTTATGTCCCATCAAAGCAAAGTTTGCATACCAAGTATACGTAAACATCATATATGAACAAGATATGTGAATCAGCAGATAAGAGCTGAACGAGTGGGGTTGGTTCTCTTAGGAAGTAAAGCATGTAGATTTGTAGAGGCAAAGTTAGGAAACGGAGATAGGACAACTATAGACTAGACTAGAATGTTAGTTTTATAGTTTTCATGTTAGTCCACATTCCTCTTGTTTTAAAATTTAATCGTGATAAAATATATTCAGAAATTCCTTAACCGAAGCTTAAATCTCGACTTACATTCCTTTCTCCTATGATTATCTATCTTTAACACTTATCTCCCTTTCTCCAAAATTCTGTACGTGGGATTTCTTTCTTCCTTCTTTCTTTGACCTGTAACATACAATTATCTTCTCCTTATTCCTTCATTCAGCTACATTGTCGTCTACCTGTCCAGGTTCGAAATACACTGCGACCGCGCTTTACCGGAACCTCATATACCGGATGAGGTGATCCCAGATGGCGAAAGAGAGAGAGGCGCTTGCAAGATCAGCGGAGTTGCACAGTTTAACGGTTCGGCACTATAAGAAGCCACAAGCAAGAAGGAGAAGAACGGTTCGGAGAACTCCGATTCACCGTGAAGGCCATTGAGGGTACCCCCGAAACCCCCGGTAAATCGAGGTCCCAGTGTATAGAACATAAGAGTGATTCCTTCAAAGGGCATTGATTCCTCGCAAGGGTCGTATACAGAAACTCTAAAGGGCTTCCAGCTTTCTCATGCCGATCCAATTACACGAGGGAGGATAGTGCGTATATTCACGCCATTGGTTTACCACAGACTTCCGTCATTTTTCAAGTCGCAAATATTGAAAGTCGGGGTGGAGACCTTCATATGTTACAATATCAAATGTATCATTGATTTGCGATATCTGACATACAGTTTGCAAAGACTTGCGCCAAAAATTAGATTTGATATAATAATATCTTTTATATCAATAATTTTGTTTAAATTACAACGATCTCGTGAACTTGCTTACGTGGTGCTGAAAGAAAGGCAGTCGAGCTTTCATGATTTTTGACGAAAATCAAAAGATAAGTTCAATGACGAGATGGTAGTCACGAGACGAAAGAAACACGTAACGTTGCAAACCCCTTACTAGTCGTCAGTTGTCCTACTAATAGGGTTAAGTGTATGAATTATGAAATCCGGAAGTGCAACGTCCTCCTTTCCCGAAGCCGTAATAAATAAGTAAATAACAATAACTTCTTCCTTACGATTTTACGCCTTTTATACCGATTAAACTGCTCGTTAATGAAATCATACACCTGGTTTCCGCTTTCACTTTTGCCCTGACGTTACGATTCCCAGTACCAAAGTATAAACACCGATATATCTTATCGGTTATACAATGAAAAAAAATTACTTTATATTTGCAAGTTACATGTTTAACAACTCACGAATGCTTGTAGTAACAAATACTGCATATAATTTTCATTTTTTCGTTTTTTCGCTTTAGATGTATGGGTTTATTAATATTGTTGTCTGAGATGAGAAATATTTTTGCAGACATTCATATTTTTTAAAGAAATTTGTCTGTGAGGTTATGAATAGGATAATCAGGAATCATCAATGATTATTGACGGGAGAGGTAAAGCCATTATGTATTGGTTATTATAACTCATGGAGCATGTATTAGATGATGATGAATGGGCTGTTCGGTAAATTGTATATTAGAAATCTTCCCGTTTATATGCTACACTTTAATTACTTTCTGCAATTTTCCTCTCTGAAACGCACGAATAGTAACGCTCCTTTAAATATATATAAATCTTTATGCCTAACGATATTAGATAGTTTTTTTGTCTACTTTAACGAGCCCCTTAAAATATACTTATGCACACCCAAAAAAACAATAGTTAATGTTACTAGATGCGACTGGTTAAAAAAATTCTATTTATTTTAATGAGAAATTATGAATTATATGACTTGAAAATTCTAGTTATTTAACTCTGGTTGATTTTTTCTGGCTAAAACTATTCTGGTTAATATTTCTTGTAACAGAAGTGTCGCGATTTTGCGTCGGTTACCAGAAATTTGCCTTTTGTCTCATGTCGTGTTGCTGGATATGTCAAGTGACGCTTTGTCATAGATGTCCACTTTTTGAACAATCGTGATTTGTTTAATGTATTTTCAGTTATATAATTATAAATAGTTATAATAGTCTACACACCAGTGGTACAGGGATACTTCTAAACTATGCACATGTATTGTTCGGGTGTCTTTGAAAAATATTCTCGAAAATATTAACATTGTATACAATAAATAAAAAAGTGAATGTTCGAGAAATTTGGTATTGACCAAGTGATTTAAGTGCGTACTATTTATAATTCCGAAGAAAATAGTCTTAGGGGCCGTTCAAAAAAAACGTAACGCTTTTTGCTGCCCCCCCCCCCCCCCTGCATAATGCCTTTTCTATAGTAAGTGTGTGTAAGTTTAACATTGGGGTAACGCTCGATGTGACCCCCCCCCCCCTCCTAAAGGCATTACATATTTTTTGAACGGCCCCTTTAGGACAAGTTTGAGAAACATATAATGCATCAACAATATGCTGCTGCTGCCTCGAGTGTTGTATCTATCGACATTTATTAATATATCCACATATAATACAGAGACGAAATTTTAGAGATGCGGAATATAGTTGCTACAATCTGTTTTCGGAGAATTTGGTTAGATTATTTTCTTTGGGACGCAGTCCATGTAATTTCAGAGGGGCTTATGAAGAGTCCATGAAGGTATAAAAGTATCGAAATTCAATAGTCGACAATCGATGTCTACCAGAATATCTGGTTCAGCTAGTCAGAAATTTCTGGTTGTGTTGACCAAAACGTTGTATTCCTAAGATATCAGAAAACTGGTAAATCTCGCCAGAAATTCTGGTTAAATTTACCGGAATTTCTGGTAAACTTACCAGAAAATTGTTAACCAGAAAACTGATATACTTTTAAACAGAATTTATAGTAAGGGCATATTTAACATTCTATTCTGGTTGGTTCGACCAGAATTTTTTTTGCGTGCAAGCTTTCATCCTCTGTGTATTTTTCATTTTATTATAAACAAAGATCTTGAAATTAAAGGGGTACTTGAAACTGGTTTGAGTACTTTGATGTATTTCTGGGTATAAGGTTAAATTAGTGATCTTGATCTGAAGATGATTCAATCACATAAATTGAAATATCATTCTATGAATTTTAATTTTATGGGTATAATAAATTATACTTTTTGAATTCTTTTAATTCTCTCTACAAATCTATATCTATTAATTCTCAGTTTCTAGAAAAAAAACACTTCACCACTAAAGTTTAAAGTGCATTTTCTGAATTCTAACACACTTATTTTCTATCTGAGAATTTAGAAATCTTTGAAGCATCTTAATTTGCAGAAATTCACAGAAAATTAAACTCTGCTAATGGTACGAATAGTAAAAGTTGTAATAAATAGAAGCCATACAGGATTAAACTCTCTATCAATTTGCTTTTCTTTGAATAGAATTTTTCAAGATTAGTTTTATTTCCCCGACAGTTGCACTTGGCCTTTCTCGATACTAGCCTTGTCTAATTGCGTTTGCCGTAGAAGGCGGTACTGGACGGTAGCCTTATCTCTTATAGACATATAGCAAATATACGGGTACAGAGAAACTGTACACTTGATTTCCGGTCCGCTACTGCTCTTGCTTCAGCCTCTCCTTTTTCCATTTGCTTTTCTTTCATTATACTTTCTCGAAATAAATTTTTCTTCATCCCCTAGCCGAAAGTACGTCTTCCCGGCCGCATTTCTATCCGGGAACAGTGGCTTTTGCGGCCTGCTAGAGTTAACACGATCTCTGATTGGCTGCCAGATTTTTGTGGCTCGCTAACGTAGCAACCTGACGTAGCAACGCTCAGTATTGTGTTATTGTGTACTTAGCCTCTGAAAAATATTTATCTTGGCAGGTGAATGGAAAAAAGAGACCGTCGGTTTTTTTAACCTCATAATTGATCGTTTAACGTTATTGCGATTTTTGTGCATAAAAAGACGGCATAAAACCTCAAACATGGTCGACTCCTCGTCTGAAGGTTCTGCAAGAAGTATTACGAAAAAAATAAAAATATGTGTTTTTTTTACCCGCCCCCACCAGCAAAACCTCGGCTTTGCAAAAGTCGGGCGGGCGACCAAATCCTATGCATCCACTCAGCTAACCGAGAGCAGCAGCGGCGCTACGCGAGGTGGCGCGCGTGCTGATGCAGGCCACAAAAGAAAAAGCATCTGAGCTAGCAGCCGACAACGCATTTTATTAATTAACATTAATTATTAAACGTACTTTCGGCTGGGGATGAACAAAAATAGTACACGACACACGGCCAGAAATATTGGATGCCCTGGCGTGCGTGATATGAGGCCTCGGCTTCGCCTCGGCCTTCATATCACACACGCCCGGAAATCCAACTTTCTGGCCTTGGGTCGTAATATACTATTAATGACTTCCACAGTTAAACATGTGTCTCATGTGGAATTATGTTTGTCGAACCCAAGTTGCTAGATACTTTCTGCAAATTTTTTCTTTGAATTTCGTAGCACATGAATGTGCCGACACGAAGCTTGTACATTTATTGTATAAGATCAACAAGCCACTGTCTGGCGGAATTTATCACAGCATAATCTGGAATTTCCTGACCCGAATCGGACCCAGGTTAAGTGAATGTGATAACAGCGAGTAATTACAGCGGGAATAATGCATGTGAAGCGTGCCTTTACGATAAAAGGGAGACGGGTGCATTCTTAGTTTCTCGATGCAATACATATTAGTAGAATCAAAAGTGTACTATATGTCCTTGAAAATGTTTATTATCCTTCAAATTGACGGGTGTGGCCGCTGTATCAGGAAACCGAGAATAGAAAAACCTTTCCAATGACTTTAAATGTTTAAATGCAAGGCTGTGGCTTGTCCTCCCGAAAAATTGGGGATGTTGGAAAAGGGGATGGACTAGTCGTCTAGAAAATTCGGGATGACTAGTCAAGCTTATGAAAAATATTTTACTACTCATCCCGAATTTCGTGACGAGACACTTCGTAAATACAATTTTCAAGGTTTGAACATTTAAAAATTAAAACGGTGAAATTTAACAATTTTGATATTGAAACATTTGAATTCGATTAACTGCAAACACATACTATCGTCGGAAATTATCTACACGGCTAGTGTGAACGGCACCAAAAATCACTGATGACTTTAATAAACGATAACACGGTCGGCAAATAAGCTAGACATTTTGTTTTAAGGCGCTTCCTCAGGCTTGATTTTTAGCCCATGTATTCGTTGATCCCATTTTCCTCCTACACGGATGAATTGTTTGATGTAATATTTTAACCACATAATCTCAGTGGCATAATGCATAAAACTAAAGTCTTCGTTTTTTGAAAAACGGTCTTGTTTTTTTGTTTTTTTAATTAATTGAAAATCTGCTTCATTTATGCGCCTGGAAACGAGCAATCCGCCGCCGGGAAAGCGCGCACAGTACACTCGAAAGCAGGCGCTTCAAAGTAAATGGAAAACCCTCGTCTAATTCACCGTGAACTTTTTTGAGGATGCTTGAACCCAGGGGGTCGGTCGTAACTCTTCCGTCCTTCCCATTGTTGCCGTGCGACACGATTCGAGCCGCTTGAACGAAATTGATAATTAGTCAAATATGCAGAAATTGAATTTTAATATGCTGCATTAGGTTCGTTACATAATTACGAGACGATCAAAAAAAGATAGAAAAAAATCGGTTAACCCGTTCAATTTCTGTTGGGAGTTTTCCTTATTTTTGCATTTTATTTAAGATTACCTTCAATACTGAGAATATTGACAGATTTTCCTAATCCTTTTTTCCATTTCTTTCAATTATATCATTTTAAAATTTTATCAGCTAATACAAAGGACCCCGCACCAAATGTGCAGAAAAAAGCCTTATGATAAA
>CAKNYM010052364.1:223610-247640 GCA_932195095.1 Andricus curvator
ATCCCCTAAAATTAGGTCAAAACATATTTTTGCTATGCACGCTTACTCCACTTATTGGAAAGTCGTTTCATACCGTAGCAGTTGAAGAAAAATCTCTATTGATTTTAGTTACTAAGAAATGATGATTTACCTATGTTACTTGGATGTTTAGGGTACAAAAACAGCCCCAAAAACATGCTGTATACCCAAAGAATCGTTAATCTTTCTAGTTCGTGGGTATGAATCATTTGATTCGGTACGCCTGATCGTCAAAATATAAAAGTTTTAGTCAAATCTATCATAGCGTTTTTGAGGAAAAAAAACATTTTGCTAAAATTAGCATTTTTCCATTAAAATACATGTAAAAATCGAAACTTTGGACAAGTGTTTGTCTAAAAACTGTCCATCTTTCTGACATTTTTCTTTTGAAATTTTAGTTTGCAGGTTTGAAAATACAAGAAAAAATTTTTTTTAGAATTTTTTATCATAAGGCTTTTTTCTGCACATTTGGTGCGGGGTCCTTTGTATTAGCTGATAAAATTTTAAAATGATATAATTGAAAGAAATGGAAAAAAGGATTAGGAAAATCTGTCAATATTCTCAGTATTGAAGGTAATCTTAAATAAAATGCAAAAATAAGGAAAACTCCCAACAGAAATTGAACGGGTTAACCGATTTTTTTCTATCTTTTTTTGATCGTCTCGTAATTATGTAACGAACCTAATGCAGCAGATTAAAATTCAATTTCTGCATATTTGACTAATTATCAATTTCGTTCAAGCGGCTCGAATCGTGTCGCACGGCAACAATGGGAAGGACGGAAGAGTTACGACCTACCCCCTGGGTTCAAGCATCCTCGAAAAAGTTCACGGTGAATTAGACGAGGGTTTTCCATTTACTTTGAAGCGCCTGCTTTCGAGTGTACTGTGCGCGCTTTCCCGGCGGCGGATTGCTCGTTTCCAGGCGCATAAATGAAGCAGATTTTCAATTAATTAAAAAAACAAAAAAACAAGACCGTTTTTCAAAAAACGAAGACTTTAGTTTTATGCATTATGCCATTGAGATTATGTGGTTAAAATATTACATCAAACAATTCATCCGTGTAGGAGGAAAATGGGATCAACGAATACATGGGCTAAAAATCAAGCCTGAGGAAGCGCCTTAAGTGCACCGAGAGAACATACTTATGTTTTTTTTATGAGGAATCCATGAATTTGATGCTTGACCTATTCATGCTAAGACCGTATGAATTTCGAGCATTAATAGCTTAAAGTTCATACTGAAAATTCAAAACAATATCCATAGAAAAGTAGCACTGCGCTCCTACTTGCTCTTCATGAATTTGTATAGCTGACATGCTTTTAATGTACAATAGCGTAGAATTTAACGCATGACAGGTCTCATACTCGAAACGCTAAAGCTCCATACTATTATGGTAAGGTGAGCAACGAGTGAACAAGTGTAATGAGCGTAATCTTACTCCGAACGCTTGTGATCTATACTAAAATAGTATGGTCCCCATGCGTTCAAGGCAATTAGTTCGTTCGTACATTAAACGCGTGTCGTTGTTACTCTCAGAGCATACAGTTTAGACTTCAAACGTATGGTATTATATACGTATTTTCTACAGCGCTACCTCCACACTAAATTAGTATGAATGTGTGCTGTTGCTATCATAGTTTGAAATAAGCTATACTAACGTAGCGTGATACGAGATCATACGAGAAAAGTATGTTCTCTCGGTGTGGGCAGAAAGCTTATGAAATTCCACACCCAGAAAAAAGTTTATTTGAATCAAAGAAACTTTCTTTAAATCAAAGAAATTCTAGTATTGATATACGGTCAAAGAAACATTTGTTTGATTTAAAGAAATTTTTGTGTTAAATTTTTTTATTTGATTCAAAGAAATATTTCGTTAAATTAAATAGAAAATTTCTTTAAATTAAAGAAATATTTCTATGCTTCAAACCAAAGATTTCTTTAAATTGAAGAAATATTTCATTGATTCAAATGAAAAATTTCTTTAAATTAAAGAAATATCATTTTTTATTTTACCTTTATATTTCTTTAAATGGAATAACCGTTTTGGTTAAAACAAAAGAATAGGTTAGTTCAAAACAAATATATATTTTCTTTAAATTCAATAATGAATTACGAATAAATTGGCACGAATTTTTTTGCCTAAATTATTTTATTGGAACACAGAACACGGTGAAACGTCATCAGTGGAATCTTCGGCTGTAGCAATTAAATTAATGTCTTGTATTGCTCCAACTTCAATAGTATCTGCAGGACCATCCAATCGGGCTTTTTTGTTTGATGAGATGGTTCTTCGAGGTCAACTTAAAATTTGAAAATGAAATAAAATTTTTTGATAAAATAAGAAGACATTTAAAGTTTTTCAAAGACTAATAATGAGATCGCAACAAATAACATTAATACGAATATTTAAGAGAAATTAATATATTTGTAAATATCAATTTGTAGAATCAGATCTATAAAAAGTATTAACCGTCATTGTCTGTAAAGCATCTTCTATTTCGATGGGAATCGTTTCAAGATTTAATCCTTGATAAAAGGATAACTTTTAAATAAAAAATTTTCGCTTTTCTTCACACGGAATTATTTTTTCAATCAGCGGATTGGAAACTTCGAGTTGCAAGAAATTTTCATGGTTTATATGGTCACCTAAGGAAAAAAAGTTAATTTTAATATTTTTGGTGTGTAAATAAAACTTATTCTTTCCTAATTTACAATTTTTAACGAAAATTTAAGACAAAAAGAAAAATTATATTGAAATTGTGCACAGAGGTATAAAAAATTTACATATAAAAATGGGGTTAGGTCATGCAGTATAAAGCGCATAAAATAAAAGTACATACTATACTTACGGTAGAAAGCTGTTATCGTATCTGCTAATCCCCATGAAGCTAGGATTTCACACACTTCCTTATCACACATTTTCTACAGTGACTACAGATTTCAATCAACTTTCCGAGCCGGCTCAACTACGTGTCTTCCCAAAGCCCAAATCGTTGACAACACGTGTTCACGAATAGCATTAGTAACGTAGATTAAGAAAATCTTTCTTTGATTCAAAGAAATAATTTCTTTATTTCAAATTAATGACTCTAAAGAAATTATTTCTTTCATTTAACTTAGTAATTTTTTTGAGTCAAAAGAATTTTGTTTTAAATCAAAAAACTCATTTAAACAAATAATTTTTTTAAATTGAAGAAACTGCGTAACGTCATTTATTAAAATCAAAGAAATTTTCTTTTAATATAAATATATTTATTTGTTGAATCAAAAAAACGTAGTCAAAAAAATGTTTTCTTCAATTTAATAAGAACTTTTTTCTGGGTGCACGTTGAATGACCCTTAGTAGAGTTTTTCTGACTTCTTGATGAAAATATATCACGTGAGAAGTTTTTAAACAAAATTCAAGAATTTCTCGAATTTTGCACCTCGACTGAAATTCGTGCTGTGACTTAAGAAAATTGTGGCCAAACTCTGAAATTTACAGGACGTAATCTTTAAAATCTTATCTTTAGTTAATTTAATATAACCTCAAAAAATCTTCGCGGGGTCCCAAGCTATGACAAAAAATGTCCAAACTTGTGTGCGTCGAGTTTCAGTCAGCGATTACCGCTGTCGGCCGAAACTCGACACAGACACACTTGGACATTTTTAGTCATATGTCACGAACACGTGAAATTTTTTAAAGTTTTTTCGGCTTAAATTAAAGGTAAGATTCGTAAGACTGTATCCTGTAAATGAATGATTTTTGCTGTAACTTTCCTTTCCTAGGCCAAGACACGAGTTGAAGTCGAGGTACAAAATTCGAGAAATTCTTTGATTCCAACCGAGTTTTCAAAGTCATTAATGATTTTCAGTGCCGCTCGCGCTAGCCGTGTAGATAATTTTCGACGGTAGTATAAATTAATGAAAGTTTAAAAAAGTGGAATTATATATTTCAAATTGAATAAATTAATAATAATTGACGTAATATTTTTAAACAATTGTAAATTCCGAATTAAAGATTTATAAATTATTTTCAATTTCCAAGTAATTTCAAATTTGTTGGATTCATAATTGTTTTTCATGAAATGTACGTTGCTATAAAATTTTGTTTAAAGAATTTTCAACTACAATCTTTTTTTATTTTTTATTTTTTTACTACAGTATAAAAGTTTTCATCAAATGTACGTTCCAAACATTTTTAAAGAATATTTGAATAATTATTTAACTACGATTTTGTAAATAATGTTGTATTTTTACTACAGTGTGATTTTATAAAAAAATTACTTTCACAGAAATTTTTATATAATTTTAATAATTATAATAAAATTTATATAATTTTTTAACTGTGATATTAACCAGAGAATAACACTTTGCATTTTTTGAAAATTGCGGCTACAAGAAATATTGATGTAATTTGTACAGATTTAATAAAATTCACTCATGTGGGCAATTTTTCATTTATAACTAAAATTGTTGCATTTTGAAAAGTATTAATAAAAATTTGGTAATGATTAATTGTAAGTAATTGCGTCTTAAATTAAACTCAAAATCGTTCCATTTCATTTTTTCCTATTGAAAATAATATAATTTTGAACGCCTCTTTTTAAATATGTAGTTATTATTATATGTAATTTAAAATTCCTAAATTTAAAAATTTTCATGTTTTTATTTTAAATATTTCAAATTCAGAACAGTTGCTATTTGATTGCTCTAATCAGCAGTTTAGTTTTAATTACTTTAAACGCAAATTTTTTCTGCATTTTGGACAAGCCATCAATGTGGAGAAGCAGGACATTGATCATTTGTGTTTGTGCACGAGTGTATTAATGAGACGAGAATCAGTAGGATGAAATGGATTTTGATTCTTTTTTCGTTCTTCTATACTTTGTGTTCCTTTTTTATTTAATGGTACAGGTACTCAGAATTTGAATTTTACGTTTTATAATGAACATGTTCTATCAATATGATTAACGAGAAATCTTTTCATTTTGTGTTTCAGGCAGTGAAGTTGGAGTCGGTCCATCCTGGCAGGACGCGGTATCTCGTCGTGGTATCCTGTACTGGGCGACAGGATGCCGAGGAGAGTTGCCTGTTAGGAATAGACTGCAATGCCAGGGCGACGGTTGGACTCGTTCTACGAGTTTTGGCCGACACCGCCATCACTCTCGACGGCGATGGGTACGTTCTTAATTCTCTTGAATTCAACCTATCTCGAAAACCTAATGTCGAATTGTACTCTCTCCCCAGAAAAAAAGTCTGAAAGGAAGTTGTTAATGAGAGATAAAATCCTACTGAGAGATATTTCATACATTCTCTCTGCATCTCTTATATTTTATTTTGTCATTTTTATACTTCTTTTATAATATGGGATTTAAACTAACTTTTATCTTGGACAATAACTTTGATATTGCATTATAATTTAATCTTTTAAAAAGTAAAAATGCTTCATTCATCTACGTCGGCAAAATCAGATCGTGGGTATGGGTTACTGGGGTCCGTAACGACCCCACAGACTCGTGTAGCTTTGAGATAATTACTTACCATTTCGCTTAAACGTTCACGGAAACTAGTTGCTTCTACCTGTGGATTAGTCGTCTTTAAATATATACGGCAGGAAGTGTCTCTACGAGAGGAAAAGCTACGAATAAGCGAGCAAATAAATATCAGCGTCTTGCTTCATCTTAGTTTAGTCCTTCCGCCTTGCCGGATGCTAGTCATTAACGTAGTCGGAAAAAAAGGCCGAGAGGCGGAATTGAGTCGGGCTCTCCATTACTTACATAAGTCGTGTTAACGTGCATTTGTACTGAGGCGAGAGCGCATTGCCAATTGTCGCAACGCCGTCAATAATCGCCTCATGCACGACGAAAGTACCGACGTTCTTACTTCGTATTTTGTAGGAAATTAATTTTGCAACCACGTATAGGCGATGGATAGTAAATAATTGAGAGTTGTATTTGATCTAATCATTCCCACACTGTACTCTGAAATCTAGGCAATGAAATAGGTTCGAGTAATAGACAATAAGTATCTTCGTTCAAATGCATACTCAAAAAGATATTGGTTGAAAAGGGGCCGTTCAAAAACTATGTCAGGCTATTTTGAAAACTTTTTCCCCCTCTCCCCTTCTTCGTCACATATCATCACACAAAGCTTGAACCCCACGCACGGTGTCGTCACAAATGCAAACACCCCACCCCGTTTTTTAATGAAAAATTTATTCTTTGATTTCAATTGACAAATGCATAAAATAAAACACAAAATATACGAACATAATATTTTAACAGATTTCACAGCCCAGAATCCTCTCAAAATATGGGAAATATAGTGTTTTTCACGAAAATAGGAGGGGAATACATTCCTTCAAATAAAATTAATGTATGTGGACTATATTGAATTCAATATGAAACGCTTTAGGTTTCAAGTCAAAGTATATTGCATTTTCAACAAAATATCTGAATTTTCGGCCAAAAAAAGTTAATTTTCTATTAAAGGAGATGAATTTTCAACAAAAGAGTTGAGCTTTCAAGCTAGAATGTCGAGTCATTTAGAAAACAGTTGACTTTTAAAGCCGAGAAAATGAATTTTCAACCAATTGGTCGAATTCTTAAACGAAAAAGCTTAAACCTCAACCAAAAACAGTTGCATTTTTAACCAAATGCTTGAATCTGCAACCAATCAAATGAATGTTTAAAAAAGGAGTTTAAATTTCAACGAAGTAGTTGAATTTTCAACCAAAAAACGTATGAAAGTGTAACTTCAACATTCTTGGACGATTTACTCGGAATTGGCTAGCTTTTTTAGATCAAAACTTTTTTTATCTTTATTCAGAAAATCAGTATCTCAGAAGTAAGTTTTTAGTTTTTATTGAAACTGAAGATTACTTTCTTATCGTAATCCGCAGTCAAGTGTGTTTAAATTTGTGGTCAGTATCTCAGAAGTGGACTTTTATCTTTAAATGGTGATTTAGATTTTACAAAATGTTTTTCCGCTCTCCTGAAAAATTCCGATTTTTTTGGTTATCTAGTTCTATACTGCCACCCTTCAATTTTCAATGAATAATTTAATAGTTGAATTTTAAACGAAACTCGGTCCACTTTCCACCAAAAATGGAATAGTTAAATTTTCAGTTAAGTAAATTAATTTTCAACAAAAAAAAGGATGGTGAACAAAATAGTTCAAGAGATAAGTTCTCAACCAGAAATATAGTAGAAGCAGATACTAGAATTTTCAATTTAAAAAAATATCTTTTCAAAAAAGTTGGATTTTCTTATTGGGTTCTATTAATTCAGTTCGCAATCAAGCGAAACCCCGAGAACAAGGGGAAGTTTCTTGAAAACTGTGAAAAAAGAGGAATTCTTTTAAAAAAAGTGAAAAGAGGGGAATAGTAAAAAGAGTGTTAAGTCTGCATTTAGATGCTTTACTTGTAAAATAAAATCATTAATTTTCATTTTGTCAAGCATTTCAAAAAATTTATTTTGCAACATCTACCTCTAAAGTTGCACTTCTCATCCTTCTAAATTGTGCCTAAAAGACTTTATTTTAAGAGACTGTCTGTACAAAATTGTTGCGCATGCGCAGTTTGAAGATGACTTACTTTAGGCACGGCTGAAAAGTTTCGCATGCGCAGTTTTAAGATGATGTTCTTTAGACACGGGTCACGTGGTGCCTAAAATCGCTGAGCCGTGACGCCATCTCACTTCGTTTCGGAGTAGCCTTTAGTCAGTTTTAAAGTGACTAAGAGTTCTTAAATTATCGAGAATTCAAGTTCGGGTTATATAACGGATAATATGACAGAACTTAGGAGAATTCAAAAGAATTTAACATTTTGAACAATATTGTTATTGTTTACGTTATTTTTACTGTCTCAATTTGAATTTATCGCCAATTTATCAAAAATTGAGTTGAAATTTGAGGTTATATTGATTTTGGATTGTTCTCATAAATTCTCTAAGAATTTATCCGCCGTTTATATTTTTGGTAATATTCTCATTCTTTTTGCCGTTTTCAAAGTAATATAACCGAATCAGAACTCTAAAAGTGACAGGCGTGATACAATTGCATACAGGTGATATGCTACTCCTGTGAAGCATTCGCCTTCAGCTATTCATACTCGTTTTCGCTATCAAACTAGCTTTGCTCGTGCGCTAACTTCCAACACATGTTTCGCGCCTCCGGATCGTGCTGCGAATGTCACACTCGATGATATCACCTGTTTCACGCAATTGGATCACAATTACACTGGGATCCCGCTTTACCGGAACCTGATATATCGGATAAGGTGGTCTAAGGGGGCGAGAGAAAGATGCTTGCAAGGTCAGCGGAGTTGCGCAGTTCACTGTTTGGCACTATAAGAAGCCACAAGCAAGAAGGAGAAGAAGAACGGTTTTGAGAGTCCTGATTTATCGTGAAGCCATTGAGGGTACCCCCGAAACGCCCGGTAAAGCGGACCCCAGTGTAACTATGTTCACGAACTTGTAGCTAGGTCTCGGATACAAGATAAAAAAATGAAACATTACATCCTTATTTCTATGAGAAATATATGGATAAATTTCGAAGTTTCTTACGAACAGTTCGAATTTCCTACGAACAGTTCCTGAAAATTTCAGACTGAAATATAAAGAGGAAAAATTTTATTTGTGCGATTTAATTTTATATTAATTTATTAAATTCGCAACTCAGAAGATTCGAACCCTCAAAGACTGCTGACTCACCAGTTTCTAAACATAAACCAGGAGTGCGTAAACACGCGCAGCCATCGAGGCCAAACAAAATAGGTATTATAAAACTTCTAGCCACTCATCCGACGAGCTCGAGGCACACATACCGCGCGTTTGGGAGTGTGTGTGTGTGTGGGCCACGTACAGGCGAACTTAGTTTCTAGTTCCCAGATTTGTCGGGCAAGCTCGTGAGTGCTCTGAGAATCTTTTCCCAATCACTCGTAATATTTTTGTAATTATTCACGTAAAAAAGAAGTGATGAACCTTTTTAGAATTTTCACATCGAGTTCGTCAATATTTCTCAAAGTTCGCAGGTTATTTACGAAAATACATAAATATCCGATGAATTTTTCTCATATCCGAGACCTAGCTACTAGTTCGTGACTTTTTTACGGATAAATTTTTTCCGTGTATTTATTCAGGATTTAAAGGAATCAGATAATTTACACATATATAATATCAATTTAAAAGCATATGTCACATTATCCGTTAACGCCTCCTCCCTACGTTACGAATCGTCACAAAATCTACCCTCTTCCCCTGGGTGAGTGATGTAGTTTTTGAATGTCCCCAAATAGTGTGAAATCAGGCTTGCTTCAAGGCAAAGAAATTTTAAAATCTTAGAAAAGTCAGCGAATTTCAGTAATTTAAACTATTTTGATATCATTTAAATGATTCCAAATTCGAAAGTATGCAAATTAATTAATTCTCATCTCATTCTCATCCACCGTCTAACAGGATGTTAATTTAGGTGGTTGTAAAATAAGTACAAGAATCTGTGGAGTAGCTGGCTACACTATAATTGTAAATAGTTCATAGAAAATAGAAAATACAATGAGCACCATACCCTAGTCATTTTCCAAGAAAGGTGAATACAAACGCCAGGTTCTCGCACACTGGTATAAACAGAAGCAGGGAAATGGAGCAGGTTACTGTAAAGTATAGACAGCCGTACAGACTGGCTTCTGCTTTCCACGTATTTTGGTGTCACTCCAAATAAACCACACCTGCTTTGCAATATCGTTTGAAATCTATATTTCTGGAATCAGGAGAAATAGAATTGAACTAGATGTTCTATCAAGAGAATAATTCTAGAGATTATAAAGAATTGATAGAAGAAGAAAATCACTACAGGGTGTACACTATTAGGGGCAACAATATATGATGAATCTGAGAAAGAATATATTTTAATAATATATGATTTGGCGTGAAATATAATGAAAGCAAAGGGTCATCTAGGGATTCTATAGCACAAGTCCACAGGTTATCGAATTGAATATGTATCCATGTTGTAACCGACAATTCACGTAAATGATGCAATACTGTAAGATTAACTGGTTCTTCGACGAAGCTCATTCGTTCGCATATTATGCAATAAACTAATAAGGGACTGAAGATAATAACCATACCAACGAAAGAATTACGACCTTATGTTATAGCTTGTCGCTCTTCGTCCTTTGTTGCACAATGTAATCCAACTGGTCAAGGTAACACACAAGTTATTCCTTCAAAACCCTTTCTTCGTTCATCCTCTTGCCTTCAGCTGAAGATTAATCATTTCTTCATCACCTCCACTTCATAATATCTTTTCGTAGAATCCTTTCAGCTCTCCTTTAAAAATACTTCTCAACTTTACATAATTCGTCTCCACGTTAGTTTGTGCTGTCGAAGACTTGTTTTTAAAAATTGCAATCTTCAATTTAGCTAAATTCCAATCCAAATTATTTCTGGGAATTTGTCTTCATCTTGAGAGGATGCCAGATGGAATATATAAGACATGGAATCGACAATACGCGGTCGCGCCCTATTATTAGCGGTGATTGGGTGTCCAGACTTTAGATGGACGTCTGATTCCTCTTCTGATTTGAACGAAAGGTGCAACAAATATAAGAGAAAGATGATAGTTTTCACACCGGATCAGAAAGACCGATAAAGAAAATAAGAGAGTTTAAAAGAAAATAAGAGAGTAGAAAATAAAATGAGCAAGTGCAGACCAGTTCACGTTCCTAAGATGTCGATGACCCGTTCGTTTCTTTATTCCCTTTTTTAATGTATGGCAGGCTTGTCGCATCGGACTCAAGAATCAGACTCGACTTGATACAACTTGTTCTTTTATACATAATCGCTTGTTTAAGATGTGAAGTTGGCCATCCATGTCTGCGGAAGTAGAGCATGGTTTTGAAAAAGTAAAAGTTTCTTTTCTTTATGAATGCCTTTCAAACATCAAAGAGAACTCGCGATTCTAAATAAACAACCAAGACTTAACTGGGCTTTGTTTGTTTCTTGCCAGCTTCCGTATATACGTTAGTCTTTGCATTCTGTCTTACGTCATGAGGTTTTATTATGACCATGGCGTTAAATCCTACACATTTAAAAAGTAAATCAATTACTTAAATGTTCATAATTATATTACATAAAATAAATATACTATAAGGAATAATTAAATTATGTAAGGAGTAATTCAATTGTATAATGAATAATAAACATAACGGTTACACGTAATTTACACATCTGATCAAAACAGTCAGTTATTCTGAAACACATGTGTGTTTATAAAATTCGTAAATTTTTCTCGAGTAGAGTTTGCTGACTGAGCATTTTTATTGTTTGCGAATAAAGCATTCTTTGGACTGCAACAGTGCAAAGTGTACGTTCCAGATTGTCTGTCAAGAAAATAGTGCCTTGCATTACAATGAAAAAAATTCGTTATTGTAGGTTATGCCCTCTTTATATGTATTAATCTCACGTCACGTGTTGCTCTTGGATATATTAAAGAAAGGGTAACATTGTCATTTATGGAAAATGCGTGTTCCAATTCGCTCGTGTTATAATAGTAATTAATGTGACGAGAAACAAGTTGAGGTTTCGTTGGAAAAGAAAACGCGAGAGTAATTGTTGCAAGCCATTCTTTGCAAATGGTTGGAAAAAATGTAATTAGATTTACTAAATTACTGCGTCACTCGCATGCGATTAACTTACTTCGTCATTCAGTAAATCAGTCATTTACTTCTTTGGTATGAATCTAGGAACACAGTTTGCATAAATAAGTTAATTTAGCAATATAAAAAATATAATAACAATAAGCTAAATTATGTTTAAAGATTCATCGCAAGGAAGGGAAGTACATATAGTTAAATCGCGTTTACTCCAAATAATTGATGGTTGCATTTCTTACGAGCGTAAAATTAGCGGAAATGATTAGACGATTTCCACCGCGTATAAACGTGATTGAAGCAGTTATGTGGCATACTCAAATTGCACTTAAAATTACTTAATTATTCCTGATATAAATGACACGCACGGAAAATGATGTACGGTAAATTCGAGTACCGTACGTAATTCTGGTGTTGATTCTAGGAATTGGATGAATTTCCTGCGAAGGCGTTCTGGGTTGCGGTAATAATTTACGCACGGAGATACATGTTCGCAAATTGTCTTGGGTATGAGCTCTTATACGTAATGTCCAATTAACGAGTTAAGTGGGTGCACCACAGCACAAAATGCATCGTTCCATCCTTTTAAACGCGTTTCATCTGACCGTCAACTCTTTTTCTCAGTTTGAATCATTTAGGGCACAAATAAGTAGAATTAGAAAACAAAAAATGTCAATTAGCTGCTGCCTACCGTTTCTAACAGATTAGTATTATTAGGGTCATTTGAGAAACAGGTAGAAAAATGCATCTAATTGCTATTGGATAGTTAACTAATCCAGAAAATAATCAGAGGGATTTTTTTTAGAAGTCTTGTTTCTTTGATCATATAGACGTCTAAAGTATCAATTATGTGTACCAGAATAGCAATCTAAATCTGATCAAATCAGGATAAGTTGGGAACTAGAAAACAGATAGCGAATCTCGATAAATCTATGGTCATGTATACAAAGGCCAGACAAGATTCATGAATAGGTGTACATATAATGTATACGTATATATCTGCATGAAACGGGAGGTGTCTGAAAATAGAACAGAGATAACTAAGTTAAAATGGAATAGATCAGTTTGAACGAAGATAAAACAACATGCCAATGCGATGGTTACCCTTTAAGGTGAACGCATTGGCACGTCGATGCGGATCACCTTGTCTCACTTCCGGTTTCTTTTTATTCTTTTACAGAGGCTTCAGCGTCAGCGTCTGCGGTCGTCAACACATCTTCAAGCCGGTTTCCGTCCAGGCTATGTGGTAAGTCACCTCTCTTTGATACCACCTTTTATTTTCTCAATTTTTTCTGACAAGGATCAGATAAAGTAAAATTACAAAAACTTAAATTGCGTCAAGTGTTGAATGAGAAAAATAATGGGGCATTTCAACACCTTCTTGTAAAGACTTCGCCTAGGACTCTGCGACTATGTCAGGGATTTAAGCTGTTGATTTTATTTCCAGTAGTAAAAGACTTCAGGATACTCTCTACACTTGCAAAAATAGCTTTATTATCTACTCTTAGAAAACGAATCACTAGAAAAATACCTTAAGTTTTTGCGTTGAATTTCAAACATCCTTGCAAGAACCCAATGAATAATTTCAGGGTGGCTACTGGACCAAAAAACCGGGAAATGATGTGCCTGAAATTCTAAACGTTTAAACTTTAAATGAACGAAATACATTTTCCCAATTTTATTTTATCTCGAAATACTGCTTCGAATACAAAAAAAAAATCTGCCCGCTTCGCGGGCACATTCTCATCGGCTTCAAATGTTCATATTCGTTTGTTTTTTGGAATTTTGAAAATGCTATATCTCCAGTAGTTTTTTTTTATCACGAAAAGTCATTAGAATATTTTGTTCGTCATTTTGCGTACTACTAATAACCGCACATAGAATTTTCAAATCTTTAAAAAAAGTGGTCTCAAAAATTTTCAAAATGTCCTAACTTTTTGAATTTTTATCCAAAATAGCTGGTTAACGAACTTGTTCTTTCTTTTTAGGCCATAAAAAAGTGTGCCAAAGCTCAATCAAATCTGATCATTTTTTCGAAAGTTATCGTGGCTACAGACAGACAGACAGACTACAGACAGACAGACACCATGCTAAAAATCGTTTTTTCTAGCTCAGGAGGTCTCAAAACGTGGAGATTTGATGAAAACCGACTATGTCAAATTTTACATAAAACCAATACCTTCTCATTAGAATGAGAATGTAAAAATGCATCATAAGTTTCTTTTATAATTGTTTTACTTTCAATGTAATAAACCACAACTTTTGTATTGTTTCTACTTTAAAATGCTACCAATAAAAAATGTCGTTCATTTAAACGTTCCGAACTTCAAGCACTTCGGAAAATGACAGTAATTTTATTATTCGACCGGGTCTTAAAAAAAATTAATTTGGTTAAATTCAGTAATATCTGACTGTTCATTTTGAAATGAACAATTTTAAATGAAGTAATAATTTGTTTAATAATTGTGAAACTTCAAAGGGTCCCAGTAATATAAATGTTTTAATTTCACAACTCTTAATTTTAAAACAAATTTTTTGAACAAATTTTAAAATCGATCAATTGTGAATGTTTCCAAATTAAAATGATGTATTTTTGAACTTCATTTGAATAGTGCATTTTTAATTTAAATGTACAATTTTGTTTCATTATAGAGGGCGGTTTGTAATGAAACTTACAGGAATTTTAAAACCAATTTGTTGATGTCCAGGTCTGATAAGATTTTGAGCTAGATCGGACATTTAGAACTGTTTTTTTTTGCGTCTACTTTTTCATAATAAAACGTTTATGAGTATTTTTATTCCATTTTTAAGGTAGTTTAAAAGTTTTAGCATAGATTTGTAGGCTTTTTCGAGGCGTATTGATTGACCTTGTTAACAAACCTTCCAATCTTCCATGATCGTTCATTATGATCATGGATCATGGATCATTTTTTATCTTTTTCATGCTCAGTTAGCATAAAATTATTCATGATAAAATAGATTTCTTTATCGATTTTATATTAAAAACCTATATTGTTTGGACTCTGGGTTTATGTTTAGAAGCTGAGGAGTGAGCAGTCTTTCAGGATTCAAATCCTCAGAGTTGCTAATTTATAAATTATATAAATTAAATCGCAAAAATACATTTTTTCTTTTTACATTAAAGTCTGAAATGTTCAGAAACTGTTCGTAGAAAAGTATGAAAACCGTCCATGCATTTCTCATAGAAATAAGATTCAATATTTCATCTTTTTTTCATATCCGTGAGCTAGGGCACTGTTAAAAACTGGCGGATACGCGTTCCGCGATTAAAGCACCATTGACATTATAATGACTCGATGGTATAATTTATTCTCTGTTGCCATCGCTCTTCGATGCAATTTTGAACTCGAGGACGACCCGCAAGCGGATTAAATATTTTTCACGTGGGTCGAAGCTTAATTGGACTGTCGTACCTGCACTTTCTTATACGCAATTTCTTCCGGGTTTCGATTTTTTCAAATCGGGTGAAATCGTCCCCTACCCACGCGTTTTATTATGATATTGCGTGATTTTATGCCTGATAGAAAAGTTGGCTCGAGTTGGAAGCAGTTAAATATAATAAATAACAGGTGTTCGTTTTGCTAATGCTAAGAGAAAAAACCTCTACTAGAAACATTCATAATAAACAATCATAAATTTGCAAAATTTACTTTTCATATCATCATTATTGAACCGAAATGAATAGTTATTGTTTGATTGAATATTCATTTTAATCAATAGCATCTGCTTTTGAACGTGGGCGATAGTGCCACCTATTTGAGCAACCCTTGATTGAATAGCGTTTTTTCAGTCTATTTTTGTAATTGCTCAAGTTTGAATCTTTGAGAAATAAGATTCTTTTGTTTGGGATTTTTTAAATTGACTGGTATTATTTTGATTTGACTTTCGCGGGAAACGGCCGTTGGTCCGAGTCCATTGGCTCGTGGAAAATCTCGTAACTGTCTCGAAGCTAAAGCTCCGTCGTCGTGGGTCTATTTTTGGCGAAACCTCGTGGACTCGCAGAACACAAGGGTGGGGTAAATACGACCGTCGACCACGGTACCAACGCCCGCGCCATTTATGGGCGCGTCGCGACGCCCTTTCATTGCCAAATTTTGCCAGAAAGCGGTTCTTTTGAAGCTTATTTTAAATATTTTGCATTCACTATTCAGCTTCATGAAGTTTATTAGGTCATAATTTATCCGTGGAGATTATAAAATTAATCTAATAAGACGATCCATATATTGTAAATCATAAAAGCTTGTTCAATTTTAAAAACTCTTTAAGGTAAATGTTTCGCAGTAATCTTGACGCCAATGTTCTTGATTTTTTTTCTGATTTTCATTAATTGAAATTACGTTTGATACTATAAAGTATAAAATGTTAAATATTAATGAGTCGTCATTAAATGTTTCTTCTAAAATATTTATTAATAATATATTCAAATTATGTGATTATTGGGACGGAACGTTTATCTGGGACGTCTACCTTATTGCTTATCAAAATTTATTTCTATTTGCAAACTTTAACCTAAATCCTTTTTCGCTTTACTTACAATCATAGGTTTAGCTTTCATTTTTGTATGCGGCCTTTTTCTGTCATACAATTTTTAAACTATGTGCTTGGACTCATATGAAGATTAATATTCATATCTAAAAGTATTTCAATCCAGACTATAATCAAGCGGAAATTACGAATGCTAAATTGAGATCATTACGACATAGTTCCCGATTGCAGTGGAGCAACCTGGGAAGATGGATGCTATGCGTACCTGGAACAACGATTCAATTTGATTCGACGTGCTACCTTGGAAGGATTCAATTTTACGACCAGGCTATTTCGCACACGCAATATTCCAAAGTTAGCCAGGCAAACTTGTCCTATTAAATAACACATCGATATTAAATACAACAATTATAATTATTTCTTTCGTATTAAAAAGCTATTTTTGAAAACGCATCATGATTCAGATTTTCTACAAACTCTGCCAAGTTTGACTATAATCTGTGATGAGATACAACAAAAGGCGGGAACAATGCATAACAAAAGATCAACTAAAGACTATCCAAGTACCAAAAAAGGGTTAAAATTAATTTGCAGAGTCAGCGCTCAGGATCTTGGGAAGCAACGCGTAGGTGGGAAGTTCTTTATTTGTGGGTTGCAGGTCTATGATTTTTCAACCTTAATAATTAATTGCATGCCTTTCGACTTGTTAGGCTCAATTACAAGAAAATTGCACGTTCACTGCTGATTTTTGCCGGCAAAAGCCTCATTGTTAAGCAAGTCGATTACCATAGTGGGTCTTAACCGATTTCTTGTATAATTTATCGGTTAACCTTTCATACCGTTCGCTTAAGTCAGTATTTGTTCCGATTGTTAAAGCGAATAAATCACACCGCGATCCACATACAGAATGTTTTATTCAGGCGGAGAGACGAGATGAAATCTCAGGGCAGCCATCGATTGACCTCGTTCGCAGATATTTTCGGTCCTTGACACTAAACTAAAGACAGTGAATATCAGCGGAGAAGTTGATCAACTCATGAGCACGTTGCTAATTAGTCCACCAGCCCTAATTATAGTAGTCAGAATTAATTAATGCGTGTAATCCAATTAACGGGTCAACGTGTCGTCGGGCTGGAAATGATTACACGCTGGGATTCGATTGGATTATTTATAATGATGCTTGTGTAGCTTGCGAGTTTACATGTTATACTTACATATGCAGTCACGTGTAATTCATTATACTGATTATGTCACTGAACTTTTGTTACGTATTCTGATATTGGTAATTGTTTTTAGTTAATAGGGAATTCAATAATTGCAGATACATTCGAACCAGTGTACCACTATTGTAAAATTGTTATAACTGAAATAATACTAATGTTAACAAACCATACCAGGCATAAGAAATTTTTATGTCCACAGCGAACGATCAATCGTTATGGCTTCTAGATTGAAATTGTTTAGTTCCCAGAACTTTCAAGTGCAAAACACGCAATTTGGATAATTTTATTTTGAAATGCTGTCCTATTTTGATGGCGTTGAAATTGAAATTATTAGACTTATATAATGCTTTCCATTTGAAATTAATTTTATGTCATTTTTCGGTTTTCTAATTTTCAATTCGAACGCATTAAAAATTAGAATTATTTCACTTTTTATTTTAGTATTGAACAAATGAAATGTATTCCTTGTATTCAGAGATATTTCCAAACATTCTGAGATATTCTCAAATATTCGGAAGTCATTTTTGAGAATATATTCCTCGTACACACAAACTGAGAGTGTGTGCACTCCTCGAAACCCCTCGGAATTGGGTCGCTTTAGACAGTGGGCATTTTAAATTATTTGAAAACCTAATAGAGCAATTTGTTTTAAATTTTAGTGATCAATAAAAGATATGCGAGCACACTACGTCCAAAAGCGTGATCCATCTAAGTCAAGTAGGAAATGCGAAAAATTAAATGTTTATGATTAATATTGTTAAGAGTCTCAGCTAGAACGTCTGATGAAATAGAATGTTTAAAATTGCATAAATAAATGAATCAAAATTATTTGTTTATACACTGATAGAAATGGTGACGTTGATTTAACCATACGATCGTAGGCTAAAAAATTACGAGTATATTTATAATATAATACGTGTAATTCAATCACAAAGAGTATGAAATGCACTTACTGAAATATGGTAAATACAACTTATTTATATTTGTGTTACAAAGCGGTAATATATGTGTTGCTATTATAGGAAATGTCTAATTCTATAAACATATACCTGAGTCAACTATCTTCAAAATGTTTACATTCAGCAATACCCTTTGTATCAATGATTTACCCCACTCGGTTTGTTTTGTTTACAACAGGCGCATCTCAATCGCGCCTGCGCGTCTGCCTTCATAAGCAACCAGAATCGGATGGCCAAAATAGACATCTTGTATGGCTGTATCTATACCAGCAATAAAATAGGGTTCATCTAATCATAAATATTGTTGTACCGCTTATTTATTTCTATCAGTGTAAGCGGCATTTGCTCAACACGCACAAGGAGAGGTCGCGAGATGCGCGTCGCCGATTCGACTGGGGCTTTACATTGTGAAAGTGCAACAAAATCTAGTAGGTGCTTATTTTTTCTTTCGATCCTATGGGCCTTAGTTTCCGAGGTTTGAGCATTTGCGCTCGAGTGCTCGTCTCGCCACTGACCAGACCCCGGACTTGGCGCTTACTCACAGTCTGACACTAATTTTGTAACAAAAGGGAAGTCATATAATTTCTATAGGGGTTTTTCCATTCTTGTACAAGTTGATAAACACTATAGTCCGGCGGATAGTGACTATTTTTTAAGTGAATCATGCAAATCATGTCACAAGCAATGTTGTGTTTTGTTTAGGTATATGAACCCTCAAAAACGTTTTTAAGATGGGAAGCTTCCGCATGTTATTAACAATAAAAAATTATGTTTTACGGTAAAACTATGCAAGATAAAGAAAAATGTTAATAACGAGTTTAATAATAATTATAACAGGGTTAAAATCTAGTGTTGGATGAGTGAAGTTTATCGTTAAAATGGGTTTCTAAAATTTCCAGAATTCAGGTTGTTACATGATTTTGAGACCCGGTATTTTTGAAAACACCATATCTCCCAAACCACTGATTGAATTTTAATGATTTTTGCAGGTGTAGCGTAACATTTATAGTAATTTCATATGCAATTCAAAAACAAACAAAAATCAAAAAGGGGCTCAGAAAAATAAAGATAAATTTTTTGATTTAATTTTTTGCTCAAAAGCGCACCTTTAATTTTTTCAAATGTAATATTTTGGGCGTCCGCATGAAAAGGGCCCTTATGTCCGAAACGGAGTTACGTATAGGGTCATATAGCCGGATAAATTCCCGGCAGCTTAAGCCCAAGACGAATACTTCAGGTTGAAAAACGAGTCTCAGGGGCATTTATGAAGCTTGACCTTGGAAATACTGCTTTTCGAGAAAAACGCATCTGAACTTGGCGAGTACCATACACGCACGTGTTTTACTTTGTCGTCCAAAAAAATATATACCCACTTCCGGTTGATTTTGAGACATGAGTATTGTGCTAATAGATTCAGTATATACCTCGGCATATACCCTGGTATCGTCCCCCACTCAAATCCGAAAATACTAATTTAGACCTGGACATGGAAAAAAGCGAACATCTCCTAAACAAGAACTGACTTATATATAAGGGTCCTTTTCATGCGGAAACCCACATATTTCGACTCCTTATAATTTTCTGCGTCGATTAAAAAAAAATTATGAGCGCATTTTAACTTTTGGAGATATTAATTTTTTAGTGCAGCCGCGTGGCCTCACTGCCCACGCGCAACGACAGGCACAGTGGGGCAAAATCAAATATTAAAGTTTGAAATAATTTTTAGAACACAATTCTTAATTAATTTTATTTTATTTTTTAAATTTATAATTAAATTTAGAATTGATATGTAAAAGCAATTTTTGAATTGTTATTTTAAAAAATTTTATGTTAATGCAAATAGCCAACTAATGTTGATTCTTTCATTTTCTTCTATCTTTTGCCAATCAACTTTTCTACTCTCAGTATTTCGTGGATTTAGTGCGCAGGTGGGTCTGCAAGCGAAAAAGGATTGATAAGTTATATTATTTGTTATGAGCAAATTATAATATTAAATAGTGAGCATTATCGATTATTCGTTTTTAAAGTAATATTTTGGCGATAAAATTACTTGCTTTTATCCACAAGGTGAGACTTGATCACGATACTATTTATTAATTTTATTTAAAAAATTATATAAATAAATTATATGAAAAATAAATACTGTGGACATCTACAGGGTGTCCCAGACTCAAGTCTCCGGACTTATATAGCTGTATAAAACTAAAAAAAAATAAATCGAAAATTCCTTTTCCAAAAATCATTTGAAGTTTTAGTTTTTTAGTTATAAAATATTTAAGCTGGACCAATCAGGAGCACCGTATACGCAGTCGTGTGTGCGAGCGCGGGATTCCAACGCAGTATTATCGAAGCGAGCGCAGAGGTGGGGTTAGCGACGGCAGAACACTACGTTGGAATCCTGGTCACGCACACACGACTGTTTATACGGCGCTCCTGATTGGACCAGCTTAAATATTTTATAACTCAAAAACTAAAACTTCAACTGATATTTGGAAAAGGAAATTTAGATTTATTTTTTTTATTTTTATACAGCCATATAAGTCCGGACACTTGAGTCTGGGACACCCTGTATATAGTCAGAGAAAATCGTTTCTTTTCTTAATTTTCCCTAAATTATATTGCCAGTAATTTTCAGTTGTTTGTTTTTAAAATTTACAAAGAATATTATGACACAGGGCATTTGTTAATATAATTTTTTTATAAAATTAACAAGTGATATTGAATCATATATTTTTATGATCTACTACACCTTGTCGATAAAAGCAAATAATTTTCTCGCCAAAATATTACTTTACAAATCATAATATCAAATACCGAAGGTTAACGATATCTCATTTTGTAGTAATATTTTGATGATAAAATTACTTGATTTTATCGACAAGTTGTAGATCATAATAGTATATTACATCACAAGTAGTATTAGACCTGTCTAGTACTAAAGTGATTTACCATATCTTATTAGAAATCAGCATTTTATGAGACTGTAGGGCCGGCGAAAAGTGAGTCGTGATGTTTATAATATTTTTGCTTGTGAATAGATGCGACCGACGTGGCAGTCATCTGCTCGGATGTGATTGGTAATCTGTATGGCGCGAAATTTGAAAATGGTTCGGTCCGAGCTAGAGTATTATGGGGACGGGGATTTGTCAACCTCAGCTTAGATGGCAGCACCGTGAGTGGAGATATACCTTGAACGCAGGCACAAGGTTTTATCTACAGTTTCCTTATTTTTTTGTTATTTCGAAAGCGATTTTCTCCTTTATTTTTACACCAAAATGCCACATACATACCTGACATTTCTGAAATAGTGCTTTAAGCTTATACCTCAACAATGCGTTATGAAGGTTTGATATAATACAAATAGCGAATAGCGCCGTCTTGCTATCTGCACGCGCACTAGCGACCCTAGCGTCGTTCGGAACTAATAATAATTCAGCATGCTTTGCAACGGTCACTTTAGGGGGCGTTACAGGCTGATAACACGGTGATTGCGAATAAAAATCTGTTATTTGATATTATTCTTCAAGTTTAAAAAGAAATTAAACAAATAAATACACATTATGAATGGTATGGAACGAATTTTTTTATATCTCTGTAATTTACGTTTACAATTATGTCTATTAATATGAAAATTTGTCATTCAGTATCATTTGTTACATTCATAAAAAAATTATATAAACAAATGCCCAGTGTGTCATTTGATATTCTTTGTTAATTTTATAAACAAACAACTGAAAATTACTGCAATATAATTTAGGAAAGATTATGAAAATAAACGATTGTTATCTGCATAGAGGTGTCCACAGTAGTTTTTTATATAATGTGCTTATAAAATTAACAAATAGTATCGTCATCAAGTCTAGGTGCGTCCACTCAGCGCCGCCACCAAGGCAAAATGAAAAATGGAAAACGTCATATTTTTTTGCAAATTTTATGCTAAAAAAAATTTTTTTCACTCAAACTTCCGAGATAAAGGTGGCGGCGCTAGCACGACGTCCACTCAGCGCCGCCACCTATGAAAACTGACTAAAAATCATTATAATGAAATGAACGATTAGGGTAGATTTTTTTGCTTTTTATGCTACTCGAAATTCAAGTACTGAGTTGTTTGCTACTACACAAAAACCCAGGGTATCAAAACTTTGCAAACAGTTGACAACTACATTATGTAATAAATGAAAGCTACACATTGTGCAATGTTTTAATACCATTTTCTAGCTCAATTTGATACTTGGGTATTCTGTGTGACTCTAATTCGAAGTTCTAGATTATTCAGCTACACGAATAATAGATTCTCAATTTTTTTGCTCCTCGAAAAATAAAGTACCGGATTTTTTTGCTCCTCGCATTTCAAATTCTAGATTATTCTGCTACACTGATTTTTTTGATCCTCGAAAATAAAGTGTCGGATCTTCATGCTGCTCAAATAATAGATTCCAGATTTTGTTGCTGCTCAAAACTGAAATACTAGATTGTTTTGCTACTTGAATTCGAAGCGCTAGATTATTTTGCTACTTGAATTATAGAATCTCCTTTAAATTGAAGTACTGGATTTTGTTGCTACTCTAATTAGAAGTTCTAGATTATTTTGCTACACGAATAATATATTACAGTTTTTTTCCTGCTCGAAAATAAAGTATCGGATTTTTTTCTACTCGAATTTCAAGTTTTAGATTATTCTGCTACCCGAATGATACATTCCCGATTTTTTTGCTAATCGAAGATAAAATATCGGATGTTTTGCTACTGGAATTCCAAGTTCTAGATTATTTTGCTACTTGCATAATAGATTCACTATATTTTTGCTCCTCGAAATTAAAGTGCTGGATTTTGTTGCTACTCTAATTAGAAGTTCTAGATTATTCTGCTACACAAATAATAGATTACAGTCTTTTTGCTATTCGAAAATGAAGTAGTGGATTTTTTTGCTCTTCGAAAATTAAGTACTGGATTTTTTTGCTACTCGAATTCCAAGTCCTGGATTATTCTGGTACTCAAATAATAGATGTTTGATTTCTCAGCTGTAGGAAATTATTGGTAGCAGGCTTAAGATTTTATGAGCGTAGAGTCACTTACGAATCAGCGAAATTCACTGATTTAGTAGACTTTACACGGTCATTTAGTGGATGCTGTAAAAAAGATTGTTTTTTTGACAAATTCATAGCAGGTAAGACTTTGTCAAAAAAAATTTGGCTTTAGAATTTTACATTGTCATTAGAGTGCCTGTTTTTCACGCTCCTCAAAAATACCATCTCTGATTTTTGGGCTCAAACCTTTAATGTTAAAAATCAACCCCTTGATACCACACAGATATGAATTTGTCAAGAAAAAATCTTTCCTAGCATTTTACAGTGTAAATAGAGTCTCTGTTTTCTGGGCTCCTCAATAATACTAAGTCTGATTTTTGGGCTTAAACATTTAATGTTAAAAATCAACCCCTTGGTACCACACAGAATTTTTCAAGAAAAAATCTTTTCTAACATGTTACAGTGTAAATAGAGTCTCTGAGTGTGGGGTTCCTCAAAAATACCAACTCCGATTATTGGGCTCCAACCCTGAAATTTGGAAAACAACCCCTTGATACCAAGCAGATATCACTTTGTCAAAAAAATATATTTTTCAAAATTCATATTCGAGTACGAAAAAAATCCGAAACTTTATTTTCGAGGAGAAAAAAAATCGGGAATGT
>CAKNYM010052364.1:247650-285436 GCA_932195095.1 Andricus curvator
TTCGTGTAGCAGAATAATCTAGAACTTGAAATGTGAGCAGCAAAAAAATCCGGTACTTTATTTTCGAGGAGCAAAAAAATTGAGAATCTATCATTCGTGTAGCTGAATAGTCTAGAACTTCGAATTAGAGTCACACAGAATACCCAAGTATCAAATTAAACTACAAAATCGTATTAAAACATTGCACAATGGGTAGGTCTCATTTATTACGTAATGTACTCAGTACTTGAATTTCGAGTAGCATAAAAATCCGATACCTTAGTTTCGAGGGAGGAAAAAAACTGTAATCTGTTATTCGTGTAGCAGAATAATTTTTTAACTTTGGACTCGAATAGGAAAAAAAACCTAGTACTTCAATTTCAAGGAGCAAAAAAAATAGGGAATCTATTAATCGCGTAGCAAAATAATCTGGACCTTCGAATTGGACTAGCAAAAAAATGCGGTAATTTAATTTCGTGGAGAAAAAAATCGGGAATCTATTATTCGAGCAGCTGAGTAATCTGGAACTCTCGGAGTTTAAATTCCGTTTCAACTTTAAAATAATAATTAACGATAGTTTTATCATTTGAATAAATATTTGCAGCTAAGTATAGTATACAAAAAAATTTTTACCTGTAATGATGTACACACTGGTGATGAAAAGTATTGTCTAAGGCAGTTAAACGTCAGTAGATTGTACAGTTATTTTTTAATTTAATTAAATTAAACTCATACGTTAATTAATACTTACGGGGTAAATTATAGAAGACATACATTTTCAACAAGGAATTAGTGAATCCAAAGGTCTGAATCATCTTTATATTGTTTGAACTTGTTTTCATATTTTCAGGAAATTTTCAGTTACGAGATGTTGATATGTTTCACTCAGCGGTAGTTTTTTATGACATTTTATATTGACCATCGCAGAGCAAAAAAAAAAAGGAGAAAGTCTCCCCTAACAGTTTTTTCCGAATATTATTATTTTTGATGTGTTTTATGTAAGTCGACGCCTCCATTCAATATGAGTCTGTGCTGACAGTGCCGTGTATGAGACTATGCGCTGTGTATAAGCATAGGGCCATAGGGAATAGTCTCATACAGAGCGCTGTTAGCTCATAGACTCATATTGAATGGAGGCGTCGAAGTATATGTAAGTTCCGCTATATAAATTTACGTGGAAGGGCAGTTTTCGGGGGAAATTATAGAAGGGGTGAATTTTCAAGTTTTAAGTAACTAATTTAAAGTTCTGAATCATCTTTACGTAGTTCAAGGTTGTTTTTACACTTTTAGAACTTTTTTGTTCACGAGGGGTAGGTATGTGTGACTTAGGGGTAGTTTTTTGGGACACGTATTATATGTCATGGGAGAGCAAAAAGAGAGCAGCAAATTCCCGCCAACTGTGTTTGATGAATATTATTGTTTTTGATGCGTTTTATAAGTATATGTAAGTTCCGCTACATAAATTTACGAGGAAGAGTAGTTTTTGGGAGAAATTATTAAAGGGGTAAATTTTCAAATGTTAAATAATTAATTTAGAGTTCTGAATCATCTTCACGTTGTTTAAGGTTGTTTTTACACTTTTAGAACATTTTTGTTCACGAGGGGTAGGTATTTATGACTTAGGGGTAGTTTTTTGGAACACGTATTATATGTTTTCGGAGAGCAAAAAAATATGGCGTTTTCCGTTTTTCATTTTGCCTTGGTGGCGGCGCTGAGTGGACGCACCTATCAAGTCTCACCTTGTAAATAAAAGCAAGTAATTTTATCGCCAAAATATTACTTGAACCCTTTAAGGACCAAGCCTTGATCCCGTTGAATAAAAATTCTGAAAAAATTCAGGAATAATGTATGGTCATTTTTTGATCGATTTTTGCAAAAAAAAATTTTTTCAATATTTATAATTTTTTCAGTTTCTATTGAGTATACGATAACTCATAACCACCTCACGAGATGGGGAATAGTCCACTTCGATTTAATGCACGTATTTATTTTTCAGAATTCTGAGCTTGTTATCTGAAAATTAGGAAAATCGAAAATAGTGAACGTTGCTCAGCTGCAACAGTGGTCGTTAAAGGGTTAGAAAAGAATAATCGATAATATTCACTATTTGATATTATAATTGGTTTACAATGTATCAAAATGTAGAAGAAAGAAGAAAGAATCAACATTTGTTCACTATGTGCATTAACATAAAATGTTAAACACTAACAATTAAAAAATGACGTAAAATTTAGACATAATTACGACATTGAAAATCACCCAACCCGCTGCCTGGTAGCAACTCTCTTCTACCTGTACATTTTTTTTAAGTCTCAAAAAATCAGAAAATTTGTTTTGACCAAATAGCATAAAGTGAGGTGAGATCTTAAAAAATCCAAAATTCGTTTTTTTCTTATCATCAGAACTTATTTTATTCATCATATTTCTATGTGCAGCATTAAAACGATTTAAAATGCGAATTTCATAGCCTTCGAAAATAAAAAGCGCAAAAACGGTCGCTTGCTAGTCTGTTAATCTTGCTGGACAAGCGAGGTGCGGTAAAACCAGATCCATTTTTGGTGGAAGTCCACTCTTGTAAACTGGTTCGCACGAGAGACTCCCGGGTGCCTTTACAGATGCCGGAGATCGGGTAGGTACGAATAAACGAGCAGTGTTTGAAAAAAATCGCCACCTTTGATACTGACCGCCCAAAGAACAGACATTTTAACCGAGATACTCACAGAGATATCTGTACGCGCGGTAGGTACATTTGCACTCGTGGCTTTTAACGTTGATAAGTGGCCACCGCAGAAAAGTCACGAACGAACTTGGAAATCTCAACATTTCGCCTTGAACCTCGCATAAATTACGCTGGATTCGCTTTTTTGTCTGATCCCCTGTCCGGGAATGATGTAAATGACTCTCAACTCGATTTACTCCATCGCCGGGTGAATTAAATCGAACTACATAAAAGAAACCTTGACTCCAATTAAAATTGATTCAATAATATAATTGTTACTTTTTTATGACATTAAATCTTGTTCTCTTTTGCTTCAACCTCTTAAGTTGCGCTTACCCGAATACAAGTACGAAAATTGGTGTCTATAAAAAAAATAAGAACGCAATCTCATAGCAGAGAATTAGTGGATTCATACACTGTTAAAAATGATTGGGATTCTACAACACTTCTACAATGCAAGCGTAAGGTAAAATTGCAAACACGGTATTGGAACGACGAAACTGCAATACATGTATTGTAAGTGTTGTAATTCGTGGAGTCACTGTCGAGCAGTACAATACATGTATTGTAGCGCGAACTCTATGAGATATTGTAAAATTCCAATACATCATGTATTGTAGCGTTACCTTACGTTTCGGAAAAAACCTTCCAATACATTTATTGGAAGTTCCTAACAGAAATTTTTTACAGTGTAGATCTTGTCTCGCAAAATGAAAAGAAAACTGTTTAAATAGGTGGATAGGTTGAGGAGCGATTTTAAAAGTTTAAAACCACACAATGTAGTTGTCACCTTTGTGCAGTTTCCTTATCCGATTTCGGGTTTCATTTTAAGGATGTAACCCTACAACAAACTGAAAATTAGAGCGAATAGTAATTCAGTAAATTAGAAATTAGGCTATATTCAAAGTAGACCAATTAAGACCAATATGTAAATATGATTATTCGGACTGGATTTTTGGTCAAACGATAATTACATTACGTCGATTTTGGGGAATATTCATGTGCCCCATGGCCTACTTAGCATAGATGGGTCGACTCCTGTTCAATCACAAATATGGGAAGACTGGTGGATCGATCGATGTTCCGAGACTCAGATCGTGATTTATGAGGTTGTTAAGAGCGACATTCGGTCCGAACAGAAGTTCGAGCGCGAGAAGGTAGTGTTTTTTTTTATATTCAAGACCTTTCTGTTAGTATGTTAGAGATATTTAACTTTTTGTCTGAGGAAATAACCTATTTCTGGGATGTATATTCAATACTCTGTTCGTGAAAAAATCTCGGAAAAATTGTACAGTCTACACTATAGAAAATGTCGAATCATCTATCAGGATATTCTCTCTGAATCCCATTCATGAGTAATCAATGCACCTGCCTCGAGGACATCTCTGTCTTCTTTCTTCTGCAATCCAGTTTTTGCCATTTACCTGGCAAAGGATGTCATGATGTCTGTCAAATCCAGGCCGCCTCTCGAACCTAGTCGTGCGGTAGGTTATTCCAGACTAACCCCTAGGCCTAGGAGTTACGTTTTCCTCAATTTTTGCATAATTTGTAGAAGACGTTATCTTCAGTACAACACTATATTTTTACGATTATAGAGGAAGCAATTTTATAATCTTAATGATATTAGCGCAGTTGAAGAATTCCGTTATGAATTATGTTGCCTGGTTTCACATACATACAATTTAGCTAACGAAGAAATATTTTTATAATATAGAAGGATGATGAAGAAAAATTAAAAAAGCGATTCACTAAACCGGTTTTAACTTCCGAAAAAGTAAACTTGCACAGTGCATCTTAAGGACATCGAAAGGTGCTGCAGCACCTGTTCTACTTCCCTTTTTTTTAATTTGTTCTTATCTTCACACGCTTGCTTGCACCGGTTAATATCTTTTAACCGACATGTTTAATTTAAGAACATGATTAAAGGAACCAAAGCTATTAATTATTGTCAAATTAATGGAGCTGCTGGATTACATTCTGTAGTGATATCGACGCCTCCATTCAATATGAGTCTATGTGCTACCAGCGCTCTGTATGAGACTATTCCCTATGCTTATACACAGCGCATAGTCTCATACACGGCGCTGTCAGCACATAGACTCATATTGAATGGAGGCGTCGATATTGATTCTAATTTTTGACGCAGAAAGCATATTTACCAATCTGATAAATTAAATTGTTTAGCAGCAATTCATACATAATTTTTGATAGATATTGGTAATATGAAATATATTTGTATTTTGAATGTTCCGAGGACAGTATACATAGAAGTCTTTAGACCTTGTTACATCCGGATGCCGATAGTAAAGCCCATAAAATCCACGCTTTTCGCGGTATTCAAGGTTATTCAAGCAGTGCAATTCTCAAGGTCCATACTATTTTTACAGCTTCAATATCACGATGCTTATTTCCACGGTTTATGAGATCAACGTCCTATCCCTATTTTCGGTGGCGCCTGTTCAAATCCCGACATGATAAAATTAGATATGGTTTTTGTTTGAAGATGCTTTTTAAACTTCACTGACGACACTAACAAAACTAGGACATACGATTAGTTTATTTCATTTGTTTATATGCATAGATTTATTTTTACTTTATTATTTTTTTAATTCATTTGTGACTTTGTCATAGTATAGTCTTTACTTTTTACGCCTCACCAAATAAGAAGGCGTTCAAATCTGTTGCAGAATAAACTAGCAACAGGTTTGAGATCCCGACATATCTATATCAATGTCAAAGTACTGCAGGGGGCGTCATTGAATAACAGGGTTGCGTCACACATAACGTGGAGAATATTATCCACGTATTCTAATCTCATTTGGAAATCTAACTATGTACTTGAATCTTGAGTAAAAAGTATCAGGATCTATAGGTTTTGCTCACTTCGAACGATGCTTCCTAATCCTATATGTATAATCATATAACTATACTATTTTAAATGGCGATAATATCTATAGTTTATGCATTATCTCTGTATATTCAAATTATTTTAATTACAAAACTGGATTTTGCTAATTATTGATAAATTCTCCTAATACTTTGTATCAAGTTCTTAATTTATCACCTATATTTTCATGACTATTTTAAAACATTGATTATTTTAATGCTTTCCTATGCAGATTACAAATTTTTGTGCTAATCTAATCACTGAATTATTCAGATTTTAGCAGCGAGTAAAAAAAGGATTCTAATGAAAAACAAAATTTAATGTGGAATTTAAAACTTCAAGACTTACAAGAGTTAAGGTTTTAAATTTTGTTGAACGGTTTTTCAATATATATCAAATTGTTCGAAAACTTAAAAAAATATTCTTACATTATCTACTAATTAATAATTTGGCGATTTATAACATTTTTATTCTGTAGTAACACTATGAATTATGTAGGATTATATCTGTTTGGAGCCATCTTGCGTAACCCGCGATGATAACAAAGGGTCGGCAGTTAGAAAGTCGACAGTTATATCTTCCCCATGAGCTTCCAGTATAGTAGGCAGCCAGTATGGCGCGAAGAGGCTTTAACTGATCTTCCTTGTGAGTCATTTTTTGCATTCTTTGGCTTTTAAATCGCTAACTCATTCCCACATGCCTACGACATTGAAAGTGTCTCGCGAAGATAGGGGTCTACGAGTCTCATCTAAGTGACACACATAGAACGAAAAAACACACCTATATCAAGGTCGACATTGAACAACTATACTCTACTGGCCGACTTCTTTCTAAAATTTTCGATCTGCACATTGAAACGTCAAAACCATCTATACAATTTTTTTCTTTACAGTCCCGTAAATACAATTCGTTTTAAATTTATATCCATCCCGCCTTTTGTTTTAAAAGTCTAAATCAATATCTTAGATTCGATCTTTCCAACTTAAACAGACAATGGAGCCTGATTGTTGAGCAATTACTGTAAACGTGTCTTACAAGGTTTTCATAATTGTGGATGTAGTTTTCAGGCTCTATTGCATCATGTCTGACTTTCCTTTACAATTGTGCAAGCACAAGAACAGTGCATTGCGAGAATTGGCAAATGTAAATAGATAAAGATATTTCATCAAGATCTGCACCGCGGCACGATTCTGAGTGTTTTATCGGCGTTTGCGGTGAAGCTTGTAGCTGAGGTCCTGACAAGTACGCCAATAGTAATATAATCGCCAAGATTAACTATTAATATCATCGTCTGTTCTCACACGTACTCCCGCATATGTGTTTTCATTTCTATTCCTTTCACTGAATACAGACTGCGGGGAACAGGTTGCTGTCTGGCTATAATCATTTATACAGGCACGTGAGAGAAGACATTAGCCATGTGAATTGCTCCAAGTGAATCCGGATCTCCTCATTTTCAATAATCTTCATGCTATCTTAGGTATATGTACCTAATTCTTGTCATTTTATTGATAGAAGGATATGATCCTATTTTATTTCTAAATATTGTTCCGTGATGAGAGAAGAAGTGAGAAAAAAATGTGCAACATTGTCCTAAATGATGACAGATTAGAACAAGTTGACAAGTACGTATATCTGGGTAGCCTATTCACTAGCGACGGAAAAATAGCTGGGGAGTTAGATAGGCGCATAAATAAGGGAAAGCAGGTTATCGGTAAAGCAGGGTCCATTCTCAGAAACAAAAACGTATCAAAAAAAGCTAAAATGGCCATACATAATTCTATATTCGTACCGACTTGTTAAGAGAAGGACAGGAGTAAAATTAACGCGATTGGCATGAAACCTCTACGTACAATATGCGGAAAAACGCTGATGGACAAAGTCCAAAACGAGATAATCCTCAGAGAATGTGGTGCAAAAGAGACAATAGTTGACACATGGGAAAGAAATCAGTTACGATGATTCGGTCATCTTGAAAGAATGAAAGATGAACGACTGGACAAACAAGTGTATAAAGGTAAAGTAAATGGCAGAATGCCCAGAAGTAGACCGCCGAAAGAATGGTTAGAATCTTTGAATGAGACACTAACTCAAAGAGACATAAGCCATAGAAACACGAGAGCTTGAATGAAAAAATGCATGGACGTGAAGGAAGCTAGAGTAGTATGCCAGGACAGAAAAGTGTGGTGACAAATAGTTTGTAAACAGAGTGAAAATAGAGTGAATGATGCCTGAAACAAAGACCTTGGATACTAATGGGCCCAAGTGGGAAACCACACTTAACAATTTTGTGAGGCTCTTCACTTGGGATGATCGCTAGAGAGATTGATCAGCAACCTGGGTCGGAGCAGTGTTGCGGAACGAACGTGTCATTTAAATAAATAACACGAGAATTCTAGATCAATCTAAAATATCCATACCTTACACCTACATACCTATCTACCTTATACCTGTATACCCATCTACACACTACTATTTTCCAACCGAGCAAGTCACGCCTACCCCGAAAGGGAAATGGCTTAATGGTATAATAATAATACGAACAAATTCATTTATTTCCGAAAGAAAGGATTAGGCGCTAGTTCAGACAACAAAAAGTGCTACTTCTAAGTTGAGAAAGACTGTGGAACTCGCGTCCGGACTCAATAAAGCTGATTAATTAGGTCAGCTTATGTAGAGATGTGTATTTTGGTTCAATTTCTATTAATTTTAAAGAAAAATTTAATAATAAAGGCTAATTTATCATGGACATTTATAAATTTTTATAACTTCTCCGGAAATTTATGGAAATATACGGACATTTATGAACGTTTTTTCAAATTAATGAAGTTTGTTGAAATTTATCAAAATTGATGGAAAGTTATGGAATAATTAGGAATTTCTGAAGATGTTGAGAAATTGTGAAATTTATGGCAATTTATGAAAATTTTTATACAAACCAACCATGACTCTTTCGGTTCTAGTTCTGTCCCTATACTCCCCCTCCATTAACTGAAGTCGGGTGGGACTGACGTTATAACTGGACTCACCACCTTACGACGACTTGGCTAATTATTTTGAAGATGATTTTTACTCGCAAAATGCATTTCTCGCATCAAGTTGGTAGTTGGACGTATATTTTAAACAGTGAATCATACAAACAATAGAGTAGGCACGTAATGGATTGAAACTTTGCTTGACGGAAGGTATGTATCCGGAAAAGTTTCAGGCGATGAATGGAGAATATGGTAGACTCAGCCTAGTAAATTAAATAAAAGTGTTTTCTAAAAATTGTAACAAAAGTGAAATTTTGAGACGAGTTATTGAGCTGGTGAGAATACATTAGCCATAAGAATTCTCTCCAAGTGAATCCGGATCTCCTCATTTTCTATAATCTTCATGATATCTTAGATAAACCTCATTTCTGTCATTTTAATGATAGAAGGATATTACCCTATTTAGTTCTGTCGTATTTTATAATATGACTATAGAGATTTTTATATATTTTCTATAAAAAGAAACGCAGCGCAGTTTATTTCGGTCACGAAACTCTTGATGAAGTAATATAATAATTCAGAATTTATAAAAAGTTGCTGTAGCTGCAATTGTATCAAGTTTGTGGTTAGTAAAATGAAACAAAATCTATATATATATATAATAATAATAATAATAACAAGACCACTATGATAGGTTAGAATAATAGAATAAACCACAATGTAAGAGAAACTGAGTATCTAAAAAGATCTTCATTTCATCAGGGATTTTTTAATCTTGCTGATTGGAAGAAAACTGATTTGCTAAATATGATTACTACTATAGTAGATACAGCCTGGCTAATTAAATTAAAAGGCATTCAAACAATTAGAACAAAAATGTACTATTAAAACTGGCTGTAATTGAGTTGTTGAAAGGGTATAGTTTGAATGGAAAATGTTATTAAATTTCGAGAAAATGTAGGGAAGGTTTTTTTTTTTGGTCAAGATGTACGTTCTTTCAATTTTGGGCGTTGATTAAAAATTCAATTTATATTTTAGACAAAAAAATTGCTCCCGAGATACTGCAGTGCTGAGTTGAGAGTGAATAGTTTCTTTGAAAGAAGTCATCCAGTTCAAAGAAAAAGGAGGGACAATTTTTTTCGCCTGAGGCGCATGTTTCCTGATCTTTAAACGACCATTCAATTTTTTAGCAATAATGGCGTATGGGCTCTTTTGGACCGCCACCCTTCAATTATTAAAGAATGTCGGGGAGGATTTGAAAGCTAATAATTAAACGGATGCCACTGATTTGTTGGGTGGGGTCGGTTGAATATTCCAAGAGATTAGTATGTGGAAGTTCTTCCAAGTAGAACCTATAAAAATAAACCTAAGTAAAAGTCTGCTCCTAATCGACCATAAAGAGGAGTATCAAAAAGACCCGTCAGAGTTGAGTTTCCGGTATCCAGGTCAGACTTCTTGTTAGATGCACATGTGCGTGTCTAAAGTTATAAGAAGATCTCCACCTAGCGGTACTCTCGATCGTAACGCGAAGGTAAATTTCAGTTAATAGCCAATAACTTCTCGATACGGGCAGGCAGATAGAAGTGAAATCCTAGTAAGTCTGAAATCTGCGCGAGAAAATTAATTTTTCAGAAAAGATGTAAACTTGAATTCTTTCTAGGTTCAAAGAGTGTCAAGATCGAGGAACTTTCACAGCTGAGCTCGCACTGAGAAACTTAGTTTTAATCGCAGCAATTACTGAACTATTTATTGCAACTTATTCCGCACTGCAGGTATAAAAGCGAATTTATCTGCGCAAGCACCAAACCCTGCTCCACTGCCCCTTAAAGCGTTATGGTCTTATAAGTATACCCTACATCCAGTTTGCAATTTAAATTTGTTTACGAGTCTTTCCGCCGTTTCCCGTCTCGCTTCGTTTGGATATCGAATAAAGCATGTCTCTACTGTCAGAAGCTTTTTCAATTGATTATTAAGATTAAAGGCTTGCCTATAGAAATCAATGGTAATTTCGAACCTTGGCATTTACAACCGAATATCTTTCAAAGTGGCTCGCCTCAATTATATGATCATCATCTAACTTCCGTGGAAAGTCGATTCGTTTGAGCATTAAAAATTTAAATGATACCATATTCACCCATAAACTTTATTTCTTCAGTATTTAATGAATTATTTTCTTTGTTTGTTTCAGGTAAGTGAACCTTGAAATTCTGCATCAGCCAAGGTCAAGACTGCGATATGAAAACTCGGATGGTTTTTAAAACTGTGAACTAGATTGCTTTAAATGTAACTAACATCATTATCAAGTTGAATTAAAGTAGGCACGTTGCGTTCTAATTCTGTATTTCTATTACTGATATTTACCGACCTCTGGAGCTTGTAGTGTTACACACGCTGAACATTTTCATTGATTTGATGATAAAAATTTCTAGCATCATTTTTAACATCCTTCAGATGTCGATAAATGTAGGAAACGGAAATCCCGTATTAGAATACAACCTGTATCTCTACTAATTATGCTTGTTTGGGATGAGTATAAGCAGGAAGCATAGGTGAATTTGACAAGGGCAGGGAAATGTCTGGATCAGATGGAGATTGTGAAACGGTACTCGGGATGGAATTCTAGTCTGGGGATGGCGAAACAATGGCGGTTCTGACCATACACGTATTAACACAAATGCAGTCTCTGGTGCCTTGCGCGAATGTAGGAAGCTCACAGGAACGGATGAACCGTGAGCAGTTGCACCTGCTCCTCGTCTCGAGAAGCCAGCGCGACCATGAATTATTTAGAAGTCCGTAAACGGAGTAAAAGCAATTTGCCCGAGGCATCTTCTCCAGTCCCGCTCGCTACGAAGTCGAGACCTTTGGCTCCTTAGGCGACCTTGAGGCATCGATAACTGCCTTTTTGATTCTCGCGCTTGGATCGTAATTACCGTTATGAAATCGTATCTTTGATGACCAATGCTTAAGGTTCTGTTTAGCTCGGTTGGTTCAAGAGATTACTCGGTGACCTTAAGATAAGCGAATCAGATTACAAGAGTACTCAAAACGGTTCATAAAATTGAATAGTAAGTAGGTTCAGTAAGTTCAAGGCGAGAAAAAAATATGAACTGATTTGTTGTTTATTATTGATCAAGGATATTAATGTGGATGTTGCAATTACAAAATTTGGTTCTATTTTAAAAATTACTTCCTTATGGCAGGGGACCAGTGATATTTGCTAAGTAACCAAGGGATGACATATTTATGTATTTTATTTGCAGCATCGCCTTCAATGAGTAATTGAGTATATCTTTGCAAACAGTTTTAATCGTAAATATTAGATATCGCAATTAGAAGTTGTAGTAGTTAAAGATCATATCAATTGTTTATTAAGGTTGATTTTGAACCTCTTGAAACGGCTTGAAGATTTTAAAACAGCATCTTTGAATCTCACAAAATATATTGAATACATCTATTAAATTTTTAATTAAAAAGGTCTTCTTCGTAGTGTAGTAGAAATGTTTTCCCCAAAAGTAGTTTTTGAATTAAGTTTGCCGCTTGGTTAGTATCCAAGTGGCGTGGCAATATAGAAGGTTGTCTAGACTTGGAGGTCGAGGATATACAACAGAAATATTGAGATTGGAATTGGGTGTGATAATCTACGCCTTTAAGGAGTTGTACTCTTCCGCCATACGAAAATGGGCATCCCACTAATGTCGAACAATGGGTAAGAGCGAACTTTTGCGTCTAAAGAGATAAACGAGTATCGAGTACCCGATTCCCATCGAGAAAGTTGTGGAGTCTACAAACTGCAGTTTAGGATTGGGTTAAATAAACGAGGAAATTGCCGAAGTGTTGTAACAAAGTACCGATGATTCTCACCAACCTACGATGCAATCTAAGGATTATTCGAAAGTAATCGTGAGATGCATTCAGGATACGAAATTGGCATAGGCCATCTTCGATGCCTGTGGCTATTTATAGTGTTAACATCTCCTTTGATTCAATTCTCGATCTTTTGTTAAAAAGAAAAAAAAACACAGAATAGAAACGGATGGGCGTGATCTAGAAAAATGTATGAGTGTCTCTGGTTTCATTTTATAAGTGATCAGTTTTGGATTAGGTCCATCTTTGTTTTTCTCTTAGAAGATTACTTTTCATTTATAAAAATTTTGATCCGAAATCGCTGGTCCAAAACTGCAAGGGATATTGTCATTTTACTCTATTTTTCTTAGATAATGTGTCTTCAAGTGATATCCCGATCCCGGGATTAAAATTTCATTTTAAATTAATGATGGCTATTGAGACAGGTGTATCTGGCAGAAGTGCGTACTCCAATACTAAATATGGCCACCCTTCGTCATCTGTCACTGCCCCTACCAGTGGTTCTGTCCCACGCATCATACTATTCTGATCTCCCGCGACGGAACACAGGTTTGCCAGTCACTGAAACGTGGTCCACTAAGCCGGATACTCCGCAGCACTTATCTTCTTTAACAGAAACTCACGTTTTTTTGTTCCTAAAAGTGAATTTCGTGACGCATTATACCATTCAGATGAAGTCATCTTTTAATCTGACGATGATTCCATGCAACGAATCAGTTGAATTGCAATATCGGATTATAAGTGATTAAATATTTGCACGCAATTCGAGATGCTGCCTCCAGGCTCTATTTATGTGGTGGTTTTTTTCATCCTGCCAATCGTTTTCTGGTTTGTCAGGATCATCCGAAGGCAGGATTGCCGTAACGTCTTTCTCGGTGTCACTAGAGTTGTTAGGTAAGAAGAAGTTAGACTTGTCATAAAGGGTGATTGCACTACAAAAAAAGAATGCAATTATTAATAAATGATTTAGAATTAACTACAAGTCACGATAAGACTAGACAGCGGAACCATCTGAAAGAACAAGAAGGTCGTAAACCTTGATAATGTTATGCTAAGCAATAGGTCGATATGATTTTGAACAAGGCTAGAGACGACCTCGTGGACCCTGTCACGTGTCCTTTGTTCGTGCAAACACGACTTCTTCCTTTTCCCTCTTAGTTTCTGTATCTCCTCCGTGACCGACCCCTTTTGGCAAGTCTCCAAATAAGAAGAAAGAGACTATGAATTCCTCAGAGATCCACGCGCGTCCTTGCATGCGCAACAACGACTCTGCGGGGTGTCCAACGATCTTTCTATCGAAGGATTCCCGCACAGAATTGCACCCGCTTAGATAACTGAATAGCTGGCGAGTCTTGGCGGTGACATAAACGGCTTCGCAGACTGATTGGCTCGGCTGCTAGGCACTTGCCTCATCATCTCATCAACCATCCCGTTTTGGACCGAACGGTGACGTGACTGATTATAATTACACTATTTTATGTTGAGAGATTTTAGAGCCGCGATATATCGACTAGGCTCGTTCCAATTCTCTCAGAGAGAACTAACAACAGAGAATCATTTATTCGATTCTAGAGAAATCAGAGTTGGTTGTATCTAATCTTGTTTATCAGGTAGAATACGATGCGGATTCCCTTGTAGACCTTGGTTAGGTGTTTCCAGCTCGATTGCGTGGCATTAATCCGACTAGAATGCTGACGCGTTCCTTTACCTTTGAACTGCTTTGATAATAATTGTCGTAGCACTAGATTGGATATAGGTTCAATAGAATTGATTTAAAATTAATTATTTCATGATGAAATAATCGTTTTTTGTTACTGTAGTCTGTGCCTGGTTGTCATCTTTCCAATTTTACTCAATCCGAGTTTCAATTTCTAAGCCGATGATTAAATCTCACATCAATACATTTTCTGAATCCTTTATCTATTATTTAGCATTACAGCTGTTTCCATGATTCGACGACTAGCGGGATATTTCGACAAGCTTTAAGATAATATCGTAAAGTACACATGCGGATAATTGATGGTCTTTGATTATCCTAATGAGACGTTATGCCTTCGTGACTTGCTTTGACAGGTGAAGAAAGGATTTCACTTTCTAGCTGTTGTAGAGAAAGTACAGATTGAAGGTTAAAGCCGTATTTTTGTCTATTTTGTCGTAACTTGTCGCGATTCTGTGAATAATTTCTCGTGCGAACGATGGTTTTTGCCTGTATCCAAGTAGCAGGAGAATCGAGTGTTTAAGGTACCGACGCGCACTTTTCACCAAGGACACCCACTCGTGGAACTCAGCGACTCGAATCGCGTTCCGAATCGAAGCTTCAGGCAGTCAGCGACAACTTATCGTCCGAAATATCGAGCATTATTGCTACAGGCTGCTGGAGCAGCCTGTTTTCAAGGCCTTGACGAGAGGCTTGGAATTGTTAACTGTGAGGGGCTCGAGTCAGATCGGTCGATAGTTCCATCGAGCGAGTTGTTGTTGGTTTCATTTTCTGTTTAGATCTTTACTAAATTTTTGTCTGAATTGAAAATTGATTTAATATTTTAGGGATTGCAGTTAGAATTAGGATTTTACAGTTTGAAGCACTTCTAAATTTAAGCTGTTGAATTTTTAAAAATAATTGTAAAACCGTATAATTTTGAAAGCTTGATTTTGTCAATTTTAATTTTTTAGCCTCTAAACTTTTAGTTGTTTAATTCGGATTCTGACAAACTAAAATTTTGAGTGCTGATTTTAATCTTGCCAGTGATCAATTATTGTCTTTTGTTTGCTTTTTTATATTAACTGTAAGTGTCCTTTCTAAAATGTAGACATGAATTGCAAGACTTTTAAATTCACCGCTTTTAGATTGAAATCTATCAAATTCTTCGATTTCAAATTATATTATTCAGAAATTAGTCTTAATACTTGAAGAATTTTTTTAATTCCGAACGTTCAAAATTCAATCATTTTTGGTCGAAATTCTGGTTAAATTAGAAAAATTTAAGTTAATAACATTTAAAAGTCAACAATATTGTGAATTGAATGCTTCAAAAATTTTCAAATATGTTCCAAATTGAAATCCTTAGTAGTTCAAACTTTACTAATGTAAATCTTTGCAAATTCAATAACTTAAAATTCAAAGACTAAAAATTTGACAGTTTCATATTGAAAACCTAAATTGTTGAGCAATTTAAAGCCTTGTTTAAAGCCTTCAGTATTAAAAAAATTGAATTTGAAAATTAAAGTTAAAGTAAGTTAAAGTTAATGTATTTTAAATAAGTTAAACAAACTTTGAGACAAAATATTTTTAATAATTTCATTGTAAAATTATTTCTTAACGATCAAAGTCAAATAATTTCATATTTAAAATTTGAAAATCGGTCATTTTTAAATTAGGATCGCTTGAAGTGGAACAAATGCGAATGTAAACGTGAAAAATTATACAATTTTTAATTAAAATCCTTCATAGACCGAATTCATTTCAAATCGGGCAGGCAGTCCATGCTCAAGTCACAGAATCATTTGCCACTCAAATATGTTTTTGGCACACTTATGAGTATTTGAATTTAAAAAATTGAAAACGCGATTTATCAAAAAGTGATCAAAATTATTGTTAAAAGTGTGATATTTTTTAAATCTAATATATATAATAATCTTTTTCCTTCTGATTCTGCTAGAATTTCTCGTTTTCTTTTGAAATCCGTTGGAACTTATTTTTAAAGTTCAAAATTGACAAAATAGGTAATTTTTTTTTCTCTTGATTCTTTTCCAGATTCTTCCTAATGTAAAGAGTGTATATTCCATACTAGTCTGTTCTGTGCCAAATACTTGAAGAGAAGAGAGAACTTCTTTGTGTGGAAAACGAAAATTCAAATTTTTTGCCAAAACGACATAAGATACGAAAAAATTCGAAGGAACAAAATTGTTTCTCTAAAAAAGTTCTAGAAAAATTTTGCTTGACACTTCTCGCGTTATTTTAGAGATTTTTGCGAAAATATGTGTAAAATCCTTTTAAATTAATTTGTTTTTAACAATAAAATGTTATGATGTACAAAAAACAAAGCGAAACATAAAAAGACGGAGAAAGACCTACACTATCTTAATATTTTAAGTTACCGGAAAAAATAAAAACATAATTTAATAGTTTCAACAACTTTTGCATCTTTTTTACTCTTAGTTTGAATATTTTCAGAAAAACGCCCCCATTTTATCAATTTTGAACTCTAAAAAAATTTTCCAACGGATTTCGAAAGAGGCTGAGGTATTCTATCAGAATTAAAAAATATCACATTTTTAACAGAAGTTTAGACCATTTTTTGATAATTCGTGTTTTTAACTGCCTCTCCGATTCGAATTTAAATCATATTGAAAATTGATGAATATGACATTTTCAAATTTCAATTGCTCAATCTTATACCATTGCAAATTGAAAGTCGTAATGGGTAAATAATTTTTAGTATTTCTTTTTGAATTTGCCGAATTTGTATTGCTTTAAACCTAAAATTGTTCAATTTTAATGGCATCTACTTTGGCATTGTACAAGTTGAAATGTTTTTCATTAGGAGATTGTCCATTTTAAAGGCTTTGAACTTGAAATGATTTAAGTTTTAAACCTCTTTCGTTGACATTGTGCAATTTAGAATGCCGATAACCTTCCCTGTCGATAACCTTCCCATCCTCGTGCATACGCCTGGCTATCTCTCCATTAATCTTTCCGTCATTAGTAAATAAACATACTTATCAACTTGTTCTATTCTCTCATCGTCTAAGGGAATGTTGCATACTGTTTTCTCACCCATATAGCTGATAATTCGCTGAAATTCCGCTGATCAGATTTACAGAGTATCAAGCTTTCTGACACTACAAAAACAGAGATTTCTTCCATGAATCATCTTCTCTGAAAAGTTCCGTAGAAGAGTTCTAAAACATGTTCTAGTTCGCTTGGATTCCACGTTATTCAAGATGACGAGATATTAGCATGGAGGCCGATTTGCAGGAAACCGCTAACGACGTGCAATGGGAGATAGCTCTCGATCCCTGCCATCTGCCGATGCTATAACGACGTTTCCACTTCTGGACGCGAAACTGAGTATCCGGTAGTTTACACTTGGGAGTGCCGTAATCCTGTAAACCTGCCGTATCTTAGAAGTCGACTCTGGCGATCGTGAGATTCTCCAAGGACTGAGGTATTTCCTCGGAATTTTCGATGAATTCGCTTCCTAGTTGGGATGCTTTTCAGTCGTTACATGACGGTCCGACTTTCTAGTTTATGTGGATTTGATTCGCCTTCGGTCCACACGCACAGAAGTTGCTTATTCCGTAGCGATGTCTTGGGAATTGCTGTACCGAATACCAATGACAGAGTCCTGCCAAGAAGAATCTTCTCGTCATTGACGTATTTTGAATTTTTGCAATTCTTTGCCAAGTGGTTCAAATTTCAATCCTTAGCTTGCAAAGGTAAACAATCTTTGAATGTTTCTAAGAGTTTTAAGAAGTGCATGATGATGGGTTATCCAGTTGAGACTAGCTTAGCAGGATTGTTGTGAGCAATATAAATGTCCAGGAGGTACAGGAAAATAGAAATGAAATCTGATCAAATTGTCAACGATATTTTATATTCAACTCTGTGACTAGCTATCTTTTTATATCACCCACGGAAATATTCCAGGGAATGCGAATTTACAAATGCTTAACTCTAAATTGGAGGATTAAATCATAATTGAAATCATGTTTTGTTTTCGGAGTTCTAGTCATGTTTACAACTCAAAATCTTAAGTGCAATCAGGAATATTTCCACGGAAATGCAGGCTCAGTTCAGCTGACGATATTAATTATCAACAATTGTGATTTATTGCACGATCAATCAATTCGAATGGCCCATTCTCGTGTCTGGTACGAAAGTGAGGCTTTGATTATGGGAGCAGCTGTTATGTTGTACCTCTTAGTGTAAATGTAAAAAGCAATATATTACGATAAAAAGTTGGTGTGAAAAGCCAAGTGATCGATTGCATAACGAAGAATAATTAATGTTGCGTCAGATTGCTAAAATTTGTACTGTGAATCAGTCAGGTCTTACTCATTGAGATTTAGAGAGTAAGATATTGGTTCCTAATGGACATTCCTCGTTTGAGATTATCTGAATGTACCGAGAGTAACTTATAACTTTCTTGTTGTCCACCGTTACGGTCTATTGGCAATGTTAATGACGCTCGCGGTTTTTTCCTTATTTGGAGCGAAGCTTGGCGTCGTCACTAATGTTCCTTTTTTCAGTATCAAACACGGTTTTGCAGTTTATTCAGCTTTTTCTCCATGTACTAATCTTCACATAATTAATCTTGTCGTGTCACAATATGCCCCAATCATTTTTTTACATAAAATTCAATCTTTAATTTAAAGATCAGTTTCTAAGTTCTTTGTAGGAAAATTCTTTGTACTGAAAATTCTGACGTATTACGTATTTGGAGATAGACAATAGGTCAACAATTTAAAATGATCCAATGTAATGAGGGCAGTTTGAAGATGGTATAATTATCTTACCAACTTTTTTTGTAAGAATTATGTTTATATAATGTAATTAAATAAGAAACTGATATTTACAAAAAATACTGTCTCAAATTGAATTTAGCTCTTCCTCGGGATTTTCATATTCTTTTCAGTACCGTTTGTTATAAATCGACTATACGTAAACGTATAAGAGAATAATATGAGCTCTCGAGAGCTATGTGACAGAATTTATTGTTGACAGATGTATTAAATAATTATCGGAGAAGGAAAGGCTTTTTCTCCTGGTACCCGGAAATATTTCGCAGAGTAAGATAGGCATGTTTCCTTTAGTTTTCTGTTTAGGCTGAATAGTCACTCACATCGTAATTTGAAAGCATTGAAAGTGAAATTCGGAATTTGCACGATAACCATGATCGGACATTTCTGGCTGGTAGAAAGTATACGCTTTGAATTTCACATACGTAACGAGGCGATAAGTGACTCAATCGGCGAAACTGCTCATCTTCCTTTTGTACCTCTGCTCTTTTCATAATGCCAATGAACTCTGGGAACGAGTGGACTTTTATGGTCCTATAATTAAGTGAATTGCGGCTGATTACGAGCACACAGCTTTCATTGCACCACAAATAATCCTCTTCTCTGGTTTATATTTTTTCCTCTAAATTGCGCTTCATGCGTTTTACGTCTTGAGAAATTAGACGATCGGTCGATCAAAAGGAGCCTCCTTTTTAGGTTTTTTTTTAAAATTTTTTCAATTGGAGAAATGGAAAGTGAAAATTGCCCTATTGTAATTTTTGAATTTCAAATAAGATATGGTATCATATGAAATAATTTGAGATTGATGAGCGGATTTGTTTTGAAATTCTTGAAAGTTTATAATTCTAATGTGATATTTTTAAGGTTTGAAGCATTAAAAATGTTTTATTTTGAAGATTAATGGTAAAGTCGGTTAATTTCTAAGGCTCGAATTTGACAATTTCAATTCTTAGATCTCTAAATTTTATAAATGATTAATTTAGAACGTTAAAAGTTAGAAAATGTACAATTTTTCCAATTGCTCACTTCCACCCTGTCAGATAGTCAGTTTTAAATTTTGGAAGAATTCAAAATTCAATACTTTTAGATTAAAATATACAAAATTGTTCGGTTCCAATTTAACATTTTTCAAAATTTTATAATTTAAACATCATGGACTTTTAATATAAAAGAACTATATCCAGGGTTGCTACAGAACCTGGAAAACCTAGAAAACGTGGAAAAGTTCTGCAATTTTGAAGAAGAGCCTGGAAATTTTTATTTCTATTTCTTTTTGAAGTTTTCATAATTATTTTAGTACTTTTCTGCTTATTTTACAAATTTAGACTGCTAGGAATTGATTAAGTTACGTTCTAACGATTTCAATGAGCGCAGTAACCTGTTACTTTTTTATTATTGCATATGAATAATTTTTTACTAAATTAAATAACTTGGTTTAGAATGAAAGAATAGTCGAAAAGCCTTTTAAAATTTGTATTGATTAATAATTATATGCACAGTACCGGTGGAAATTATCAACACGCCTATTTCTTGAGCTGTTGCTACAGTGCCTCATTTTTTATAATATTAACATTAATTTTTTTCCTTGTAATATCACAAAGGCAATTCTGCGCCTAATAAGCCCAAGTTGAAGGTAAATGTCAGTTTAATAAAAATATATTGCAAGCATAAGTCAAATTTAAATATTTCCCATAAATTGGAATAACTCTGGAAACAAACTCTGTAGTCTTTATAGTATTTTGATAAATTATTAGGTAATTTTTAGAATTTTTCCCCGAGATTCTACCCTAGGGTCGAACATGGTGCAAAAAAGTAGGCAAATTTAAAATAATGATTGCACTCACCACATAATTAAAAAGTTAAAAACAATTATATTTTAATAATTATTACTAAAATAAGATAAGTGTTTTTTAAAAATTTTGGTAAGTATTCATACCATTTTGTATTTTGCGACTTATTTGCATAAGATTTTTGACGTTTTTTGCAATAATTATCGTCTTATAAAATTGACATTTTGTCTTCAACTTAGGCTTATTATAGATGCAGAATTTTATTACCGTTCGCGCTATTATGAGCAAAAAAGTTGTCATGCTAATATTATAAAAACTAAGCCACTTTAGAAACAACTTAAAAAACGGCTTAAAGATAATTTCCGTCGGTAGTGTACAAGATTTCATGTGGAAATTATATTGCAAGCAGTACAATACTTTAAAATTGATTTGAGTTTAAATCTTCAAACGAATTTTTTTTTTCATTTCTTTTGAACATTTTTCAAAAGGTGACCGGTAAAACCAGGAAATTTACTGGTATTTTGAAATTCGACTTGTGTAACAACTCTGATATCAAAAAGATTAAAATCGAATAATTTCAGATAAAAAATTTAAAAATTGTGTAATCGTAAGATAGGAGCGCTTGAAATGAAACAAATGTGAATTTAATCGTTATTATGCAATTTCCAATTCAATTCCTTCATTTAGTTTAATAATTTTAATTCGAAGAAGCTGAAGATCTAATAATTACAGCTTGATACTTTATAAATAAGTCGTTGATCAATAATTTTAAACTAATGTGAAATTGAATAATTTCGAATTGACGCTTATAAAATTTGTTTTAAAATTGGAAGAAATAATTTTAAATAGAAAGCGTTTAAATCAGACGAATATTTGGATTTGGAAATTCGCTTTAAATTTAAAAATAGTTGACCCGGTGTTTGGATCTGATTTTAGAAACTAAAAAATTGATTGGAGTTTGTTGCAAATTTAATATAAAATATCTATTTTTGTGTTACAGGTCAGCTTTGCAGACTTTGCACAAAGTATCGAGTAAGGCACGTGAGCAAAACTACTTTTTGGGCGGACTGTCGCATGATTGGGTCAGCTATTATGAACAACGAATCGAGAGTGACCGCTCGTGCCTCAATGAGTGGCATGCCATGGACAATCTCGAGTCTCGAAGACCACCCTCACCGGACAGTGTTCGCAACAAGTGAGTTATCAATTTAAAACTCTCCTCGCTATCTTATTCCTCGAAGAATGATTACACTTTTTTTCTGAGCCTTAAGCGCTTTTCCTTTGACACGATGTGTCTTTAGAAATTAAGGTCTCTCATCTTGATGTTATAACTGGAACGATTCAGATTTACACCTTACACGGCTTCCCGTCTTTAAAACGCATTATCCTCGTCCGAGTACATGAAACATTCGCCGAGAAACTGCTGGATTTTCTGATTTAGCTTGGCTCATCGCCAAAGGTGCTAGTTTGTTGACGCTTCAAATCCCCAAAGCGTATGCACACAACTAAAGCATAACTTTATCGCTGTCCTTCAAATATTTATAATTTTTACGCCTATCCCCTTCCTGCTGAATATTACTGGAATCCAGAAATCTTTTATGCAGGGGGAAGTTGTGCATGGGAGTCTTAAAGAATGTTATTTGTGGGTGACCTTTGAATCGAGGTTTGTAGCTTCTACCGGGGGTTTTAGCCTCCTAAATATCAAATAAATATCAGCAGGTTTAGTTTGATCTTTGATTTAAAGAGCTTGTGTTTTTTATGTGCTAATCGATTGTATTTTCGCAGACCGAGGGAGAGGGACGAGACCGAACGTGTGATTCGCGCGACATTAAAAGAGATCATGATGTCGGTGGATCTTGATGAAGTCACTTCGAAGTACATCAGGGGCCGTCTCGAGGAAGATCTCGATATGGATTTGGGGGAGTTCAAGCCTTTCATCGATCAGGAGATGCTTACCATTCTAGGTCAGATGGATGCTCCAACCGAGATATTTGATCACGTCTACTTAGGGAGTGAATGGAATGCTAGCAATCTGGAAGAATTACAAAAGAATGGGTATGTCATAGTTATAGAATTCTAAAAAAATGGAATTACTTCATGTGGTTTATATAATTGATCAAGTTTGTAACATAATTAGAAAGTTCAACTACCTAACGTTCTTTCTTTACAGGGTTAGGCATATATTGAACGTGACGAGGGAGATCGACAATTTCTTCCCAGGGATGTTCAATTACCTAAACGTTCGAGTGTATGACGACGAGAAGACGGATTTACTGAAACATTGGGACGACACTTTCAAGTACATAACCAAAGCCAAGAAAGAGGGATCAAAAGTGCTAGTGCACTGTAAAATGGGTGTGTCCAGATCAGCGTCTGTTGTCATCGCGTATGCTATGAAAGCGTATAATTGGGACTTCTCTCAGGCGTGGAAGCACGTCAAGGAGAAGCGAAACTGTATAAAGCCTAATAACAGCTTCCTCCTGCAACTCGAGACTTACCAGGGCATTCTCGATGCCATGAAGAATAAAGAGAAGTTACAGAGATCCAAGTCTGATACGAACCTGAAGTCACCTACGATGGCCAAGGATCAAACCAAGAAAGAACAGAAGGTGGACTCCGCCGACGACTCTTTAATAGAATCTTCCGGAGTCGAACTGAAGAGCAAAGGTCAAAGGCCAAAAAGCTGGTCCCCAGACTTGGAAGTTGCTGAGATCATTATCCCAGCGGGTGAGATCATTTTTAAAATTAAATTTTGCATCTCTATTTTACTTTCTAGTTTTAAATTCTTATATAAATGTTGTGTATTGCAGCTCCCTTGTCGCAGTCTCTAGAGAGTATCGACAAAACTGGGAACCCAGAAGTCACTCGAGAAGACCTCCTGCGTGGCTCCAACCTAAAGACTGGCGTAGATCAAGAAGCGAGAAACGTCCTCATGCCTTGTGATAACGGACAATCGTACAGCGTCTCGCAGAACCAAATTGTTCACCTGCCGGGTCCCGACGTACCGAGCGTGAAAAACCGAGTCAGCAAACTGGAAACCCAGGGTCAGAAGCGCAAAGGACTCGTATTAAATCTCACAAATCAGTTTGAAGCCGCTACGAGTAAACCTTCGTCTCCAGGATCCGATTCCGATGGAAAACCACTACCCCAGAGTCCCCTTTCCGAATCGAACGAGAAGCTCATGATGAATGGTTTGTCGGAACACCAAGCACAAACACAACAAATCCCTCAAATAACTGCCGTCGTTCTAAAGAAGGAGGTCTGGGATCCTGGCGAACACCGAGACACAAAAGGTTCAATAAACGATCGGGTGGCTCCCGTCTCAACTAGCAAATCCTCCTCAGTCGACAATAGTGAATGTCTAGTCTGGACTGCGTCTGCAGAAGCTAACCGTACTAATTCGAATGGTAGTGTTCGCAATGGCGAATTAAGTAGAGAAAGTGAGTGTCTGGCGAGTGCACCGCCTCCAACGATGACGACGACGACGATACCCTATCCCGGAACCCTAGGAAGAAAATCAAAAAGAGAGGGTGATCCTTTCAGCGCTCAGCTTGACAAAGTCTTCGATCGGGAGGAAAGGCGCGGAGAGCCCACGATAAGAGATGCTCCAAGTCGTCAGAGTTCCTGGAGTAGCTACGACAGCGCCGTCGTCCTCGACAACTCTGTTCATAGTTCCTGGGCAACACTCCCGTCGAGAAATAGTTCGTGGGGTTCCTACGATATGCGTCCTGTTGATCCGCTGGGATCGAGTGGTCTTTTTCCTTACGATAAGGAGGAAATACCATGGCATCCTGGCACTGTCAAGCGGACGAAACAGAAATTAGAAGAGGGCAGCAGTGCGAGCACTGTGAAAAGGGTCTGCACGCAGACTTCTGACTCTGACGCAAAATCGGATAGATTGACAGTAGACACCGAAGATGGTCCAACGGAAGCATATAATCCTGTGCTTCTGCATTATACACCTTCACCAACTCCTCGAAGAAGGGATCCGTCCCCCGTCAACGACCAAAACCTCAAGGTCGAAATACCCAACGACACTCCGAGTCCCTTAGGAGCGATTGATATCACTCCTATATCTTTAAGACAGATGAGCAGACTTTCAACCAGTGCACCAGCTCCCTCTTCACTCTCGTCAGATACCGATTTACCCCTTTCGTTAAGAACCTGCAGGTCAGAGAGCGAAACATCGAGTCCAAGCGTCGTCAACACGCCCCAGTGTCCTTCCGTAAAACATCATAAGATGGTCCTCGAGAACCTAAATAACAAACCTATATACAACAAAAGATGCCTCTCCGTAGACGATTCTCCCGAGTCTGAGTGTCAGCGAAGCATTTCTGGAATAGTTAAGAATCTCAAAAAGGAGTTCGAAGCCAAATCCTCCACCAAATCAGAAAAAAGTCCCGAAAACTTTTGTGACACGGATTCCTGCGTCAATCTGCGGCAGAAGAGAGATGTTAAGATAAGGAGCTTACCTTCTTCTCCTGTCATTGCACACAACGAGTCGAAGATTCAGTCGCTTAGTCTCGAGTCTAAGGAGAAGGAAGCGAAAGCGAACGATCTGAATTCCCCTTCGCAAGAAACTGAAGATCTTTCTGTGAAAGTTCTGGTCGGAAAGTACGAAATAGCGAAGCCAGAGTTGAAGAGAAATTCGGAGATACAGTTGCGTGTGTCCAGTAGGGATAGAGAAAGAGACTCGATAGAAGTTCATCCTCCCGCGAAGTCGAAAATCGCTCCGGAGTTTGCGAGGAGATCTGCTCCTGTGATTATCAACCACTCTTCCTCTTTGTTCACTGAAGCACCGGAGGCTCCAGGTAGGCCGCCAATTCCATCATCGAGTGTTGTTGTCGCCAGCGTTGTGGCAAAGGCAGCTAGCAAAAAACAGCAACAGTATGGAAGAACTCACCCCTTGGCTAGGCTGCAGGACAGGCCTAGACACAGCAGTCCCGTTTACAATACCATGTAATAAAATACTCGACGTCGTACTTTGTAAGGCAGACTCGCAAGCGGTGCTCATCCATTTTTTAGAGGTTTAGAAAAAGAGTATTGGAACAGAAAAGGAAAACAGGATAAGAAAAAAGAAGTAGTAAATAAAATAGTAACAGATAAATAGGTTTCTAAAGATTTAGTCTTATTTTCAAGTAGTCCAAGTGGTGAAACTTTTAGGATGGGGTGTCAACCATTTTTCCGACATTTTTTAATGAAATACTGTATTTTTTAACAAATCACGATGTTTAACTTGTATTTTTTGATTATGTTGAAGGGTTTAAAATTTTGCATAAATTTTGAAATGATCAATTTTTTCAAAAAAATTACTATTTTTACTGTCTAACTCTTTAAATGCGTATAGTTTTCAATCGATTTTTCAAAGATAATGACAGTAGGCATAGACATTTTAATCTTTTATTATTTAATATCTACACAATTTTAGAATTATTTTTTTCAGTCAATGAAAACAAATCCTTTTTTTTTAATTCGACCGTTCGTATGTGCTAGGTAACATTTTATATTGCAATCGCCGAGATATCAAGATTGGTAAATTTCCTTATCGTCTAATATCCTAATTTAAACCGTAATATGACATGTGTATGTGATTACACTTAAAATAGTTGAAATCGAATTTTGAATATTAATGAATGTTATATTATGGTTTAAATTACGATATTTCAAGAAAAGGAACGATACCAAAGTTCGTGTCTCGGCCATTTTATAGGAAAATGATACTTCACACCTACGTTAACGGCTATATAGATAAACAAAACAAAATATTATTTAAAAAAATCAGTTTTTGATAAAGTTGCACAGAAAAAATTATGAAAGATTGAAATATCGATGTCAACAGCTCTTGTCATTGTGAAGTCTACTGCAAACGATACCCAACACGTATTTAAGGATTTAGAAAGTAAAAATAGACATTTTTGTAAAAATGGCTATATACACAAATATTTCGAAAACGGTAAAAAGTATCGAAAAAGGTAACATTGGAATTTTATACTTTTCGAAAAAGCGCTATCATTTTTTTGATTTTGAATATTTTCGCAATTTTTCAGTGCACCATCTTAAAAGTTTCTTTTTGTCAAAGGGATCCTTCACACTAAATTTCGTGTTTTGTAACAATTTGAGCCAAATTTACAATATCTTCAATGCACCGCTTAGACCATGGGAATTATTTAGTTTTTTATGTGCAAAGCCCTCGAAAATAATTATTTTTATGGATAAAGAGTATTGCATTTTTTCAAATAGTTTAATTTTGATTTGGAAGATAACAAGATGTTGGATTGCAAAATTACGGATTGGAAGTTCAATTCTTGATGATTTTGTATATATATATATATATATATATATATATATATATATATATATATATGGCATCATGATTATAAGGACAAAGATCAAGATTACTGAGACATTTACCTATTTGCTAATTGATAAGTAAATCCTGCCCAGGCTGGTTCTGCGCTTGCTTGACTATTAATCAATCTCAACATGTATGAGGAATCCTTTTGTACAGGACACGCTCGGTCCACGATCTCAAAACTTTAGGGTTGTACGTGACAAATTTCAAACTCGGTAAATGAAATGCTGTTGAAAGATGATCAATTGCTAGTGGTATTTTAAAGTGCATTAGCTACTTACTATTGTATTAAAAAAAGTTTTCTGGCTTATAAAGAATGGATGAGCGTATTTTGCGAGAAACGAGGACCTCGTGTCTCGTGTTCAACTGTAGGAAAGAAACCGTGTGATCTCCTTAACGCCAATAGTTTACGCTCTTCGAGCCGTCGACGTTTGCTCGGTAGGGTGACTAGAACTCGTCAAGATAAGATTTCGACAACTGGACTATATTTTATTTTTCGCCGACGAGAGAATCTGTAAATTACGCATTGAGATTAGAAATTTCTTCCGTTTGAAATTCAAACTACCCGTCAGTGGGATTCAATCAGTCTGGCTCGAATGTCGAGACTTTGGGAGTTTTCGTTTATGTTTCGAGAGTCGAGTCCTCGAAGTGGATGAGGAAGTAAAGATAGTCGATCTGGAATCAAATGAAAAAGTCGAAGGTCGATGCGTAAGGGTTGGACCTTTGATTTGTCGAGAGGCGAGTGCTCAGTCAGGCTGTGAATGTAACGTCTGGGCCTCGCACAAGTTCTGGTCTTTTCATTTCTTTCTTGCGTTCTTTTTAAGTCATTCGACATTTATGTATCATTACAAATACATAATTGCCGCGTAGTTACGATTATCGAGACGCTAGCGGAAGAGATCTCGAGACGATGTAATGTTAAACTATTAGTAATTTATAGTGACTAATGTGATTAGAAGCACTTGGCGGTGCGAAGTGTGCGTGACGTGAGTGATGTAGAAAATTTTCGCGCGATGTTGTAAGTATGCGTGAAAGGACTCGCCTGAGGCAGCAAACTTGAGAGTCCTTCGAGTCCTTTAATTTCAATTTTTGTCGTCTTTCAACAAGACTTTGAATCGATATTATTCGAGAAGGAAATATAAAAGAAGGTTCCGAAGTTCGGAAAGCATGAATGTTTTTTTTTTACTAAATTCCAACGTCGCAAAAGCTCTTATCGGTTTTAATATTGCATCTCGTTTTCCGACTTTCGGAAATTAAATTATTTTACTAGGGATTTATTGATGGCTGCAATAATATAAATTCGTACATTGTGTTGTTTTTTTAAATTTTAATTTTTTTAAGTAGAGAAATGCTTTGTGATAGAGTTTAAACTCGAGCGAGTGACAAGATACTGTCTCAGTGCTTTCCCTTTTTTATTAACTGTTACTGTCCTACTCTTTATACTCCAATTACTTATAATTGTCGTATATACAATCGATTAGGTTCGATAATTTGATTGAACCAGTTTTGTACCCGGCGATCTAATGTAGATGACGCGTCAGATTAAAATCGTGATTTTAAAAAGCCAAAAGTACAACTAATAATACCGGAGGGTGCTAATATGCATGTAAAATTATGAGCTGAGCTACGCGAGTGTTTCTTACGACTTTCAAAGATACTTTTTAAGACATATCATCAAACTTTTGTTACTGCGTAAATCTCACGTATTTTCGCGTACCAATAAATTTAGTTAGTGAGACAAATGAAAAAAAAAATAATAAGACGAGTGAGATGAAAACGAACGAAACAAATTGATGACCAATTTTTTACGCCGGCGATGTTGTTTTGCAAATGCAACACTTCGTGTTTTAAGCACACGACAATTATTCTATTTTATTACCATGTGACTTCTCAACCAAATAGGCTTGTTGATCGTTAGACGTAGAATTGTGAATGCGACGGACTTTCGAGATGTAACTCAAACTTAGCTGATCGTCGCCGTTAGAGAATAATACTTACTTAAGTAAGGCTGGATGAAATTTGGAAAGAGTACCTTGAACGTTTTGTCGTCGGAGACGCTCTTGTTTTGCGCGTAGCATGTCGAGTTTCGGGTATCAATATTTTTTCATTATAAGTGGACGCGTGATGAATGTGCATTAGCTCTCTCTTTCTCTTTTCGAAATGTAAGAGGAAAGCCACCGAGGACAGGATGCGTACCTAAAACAAGACGCGTCGTACTCTTTCTCTCACCGAGTCGGATTAGTTACTAGTAAGTCAAGTAAGTTTGTATTATTGCGAATCGATGTGCTCATTTTTATTAGTAATTTCCCTCCTTCCTCCATGCCCCATTCGCTTAAATGTGTGTGTGTGTCCAAACGAGATGAGAAGCTGTTGTCATACGAGGTACGAAGTAAATGAAAGAAAACCATGCGTTGTTCTGTATAAATTTTGTACCATAGTTTGTATTAAATAAAATTGTTTATTGCTTGACAAAACTTTTTACTCTTACATATTATACAATTCCTTCCTCTATGTTTAGGTTTCTTTTTCTAGTTTACATTTTGATCCTTTTAACTTAGGAAAGTTCTATTTCAAAAATGGTTTTTCCGCTGCAAAAAGCAAGTTTTGGCAAATCGGTTTCGTCCGTTGGTCTAGATCTTTTCAATCGTTTCGCTGAGATTGGTCCGATATCTATTGAGTAAACTCCTCCTGGTAAATTTTTAATGCCGCTAATAGTCTGAAAATATATTTTGTTATATTTGAAAGAAATTAACAATTAAGATTATTTGTATTGCTTTATAAGAGGTGGTTTTCGACTCACAGAGTTTGTTCGAAGATCAACAACTCTAATATAATTGTTATCTGATCCTCCGCATACAAAGAAGATGTCATTGATAAATTTTCCACAATATAATTGACTTTTATAAATGTCTGGTTCTAAATTGGCAATAAGTTTTCCGGTTGAGTAATCCCATAATTGAACAGCATTTTCTTTTTGCCAAGCGCAGGTTAAAATCTGAGAACATAAAGAAATATATGTGCGTATCAATTCAGTATTTTATTTGTAGGCAAACACTGATTGTTGCACTGCTTTCCCATAATTCTACTTTGAAAAGAAATGCGAGAAAGCAGCAAAAACATATTTAAGTGTTAATTTTAATAAAATTGGTGAGTTAAGTCTTTTATCATAAGACAATTTTTAGACCTACTTTTGGGTTACTTTTCCCATACTTGGCATACTCATACAGGGTGACCATAGGTTACGTAAAACTTAAAAATCAGGCAAAAGTCACAAAATTTAATTTTTCAGGGAAATCAGGGAAAAGTCAGAAACTGGAAAAAAATCTTGCAAAATGAATTTAAAAAAGAAATAAAAAAGACATTTTTAATGAATGAAATAAAATATTACCGGAATTTCTATGAGAGGTACTTTGAGTAACTGCCAAGGATAATAAATTTGACATTTTTTAATTTTAAAAAGGTTACAAGGTTAAGGATGTTCAAGGTGTACCGTCAAGTTCAAACTTACTTAATATCACGAAGTACTATATATATACTACTTCGTGCTTAATATTTAACTTGATTGATAAAAATGACAAAAACGCCCGTTGATAATTGAAATAAATTCTAGAAGAAAAACCCAAGCGCTAATAATAAAAAATAGTTGAGGTCATAATTGTTTTATTTAAAAGCAGTTATTAGCATATTTGCGTTTTTTCATTCACTTTAGGCACAAGTTGTGATTTTCATTCAATTTTAATTTACAAAAGCTCATTCTGTTCCTTGAAAGCTTCTCTACAATTCTATTCTTCACGTTTTTATAAAATATTATTAAGCAGATTTTTTAATTAAAATAGTGACTAACTAAAAATAATTGTATGTATTATTTATAATTAAAATAATTTAAATAAAAACGTTACGAATATTCTATTGAATATATTTAATATTGTAAAGAACCTTTCAAGGAATAGAATGAGATTTTATAAATTAAAATTGAATGAAAATTAAGACTTTGCCTAAAGCGGAAGAAAAAACATAAATATGATAAAAAAAGTACATTTACATAAGTAAACAATTATGATCTCAACTATTTTTTATCATTTACGTTTGGGTATCTTTTCTGAAATTTGTTGCAATAATCAATAATCAAGTTAGAAATTAGGTAAGTTTGAACTTGAATGTGTACCTAGAACATCCTTAAGATTTTTGTCTTCGAATATTAATGGTTAGAAAAAGTGAAAAATTGGTCAGAGAGAAATCAGGAAATTTTGAAAATGATATTTCGCGGCCACCCTGATGTAATATTCTTATTAGTTTATTTGCCTTGTATTTTTAATTCTATTTCTTCTTTTTTTGCAGTTGCTTCCTCCTGACGATTATAATTTTAGTTAACATTTTTATTATTTAGTTGAAAATTAAATAAGTTTATTAAAAATCATCTTTGTTTTAATCGAAATTTCAACTGTTTTACTGAAAATTCGTCCTTTTGGGTTGATATTTCATCTTTAATGGTATACTTGTGATCTTTTTTATTGAAGTACATAAATAAATTTCAAATTTTGATTTGAAATTGTTTTATTCCGTTTATAAAATATTCTCCTTTAAAAGTTTCACAAGATGAAAATGCTAGTCTTTGTATATTAATGGTCAGGGAAAATTAAAGATTGGTCAGGGAAAATTAAAAATTTGTCAGGGAAAAATGAGGGAAAAGTTAGAGAATTTAGAAAACGAAGTTTTTTGACCACCCTGTTCGTAGCCATACTAATAGAACTTTACGGGTTAACTCATTTATGTCTGGAGATATTCTGGAGACATGCTAGGAATATATCTACGAGATATTCTAAGGAAATCGGGACACAAGTGGGATATTACGGAATATCTTGTTGGTATAAGGGTACTCTTACTGTCGGAAAAAATCGACATAGAAATCTGTCGTAATTTGTAGCAGCGGCACTCCCTAATTACGCTCAATTTGTTAAGAATCATGAAACTTTATGTGTTCTTTGCGAGGTTCTTTGTGGCATTTTTTTAAATGGCCACTTTTTTGAATATCCCGTTTTTTTTTAAATACAGATAATTTACTTTTTATTTTGATTCTTGAGAGGGGTATCTTAAATTTTCTAAATCCGTAAAGACATTTTTTTAAACTGAAACATTATCAACATGTCGGCTGTTCTTTAAATTAAAAAATTTAGTTTTTTTTTTTAATATACGAAATACGAGAAAAAGTCCAGAGGAAACTTGTTCTTCTTGCATAGTTCTTCAAAAAGTTTCTGAGGCATTTTTCGATATTTTGAAGCGTTTTCAGAATATTACCAAAATGTGAAATTTTTTCGCAAAATAGTTGTTGCCCTTTCTGATATTTATTCCTTGAAATCTATAATTTGGGTCAATTTTTTAAAGTTAAGATCGAACAGAAATCTATTTTATCATGAATAATTTTATGCAAAATGAGCATGAAAAAGATTCAGATTTAAAAACAGACTTCTAAACTATCTCACTTTTCGGCTCATTAGAGACAAAATTAACCAAAAGAAAAAAGAGGGAGAAAAAGAGAAAAAGTCAACCAAAACCAAACTCTCACTTTTTCCTTTATACGTCTTTTTTATACAACCAGGGAACCAACATGTTTCGGGGCCAATTTAGACCCCCTCATCAGGGATTATTTATAGGAAACTACAAGGTATGATTAATATATTCTTATGATCCAAATTTGCATTCATTAGTGAAAAATTGACCAAGATGTAAACATTATTATTTAAAATAAGATTGAAAAAGTATTGAAAATTCGATCTCTTCAAGGATTTATTTTAAAATTAGAAAAAGAAAAAATGGTACTCAATTAACTTCCTGTGAAAAACTTTTGAAAGTCACAAACACAGTCTCGAAAAATTATGGAAGTTTTGTTTTTTAATTTATATTTAAAAAGAAACAATTATTTTAATTGGAAATATCACTAGCAAAAATATCGTGGTGAAGTATTCAAAATAGCGAGGCAAACTAACCTTCTTTTTTAACACGAAAACTCTCAAGGCATGCCAGATTTTATAAATCGTTCCATCCCACTTTTAAGAGAAAGAGAGGGAGAAAAGACCCTCTTTATTTTATAGCTTTTCGTTTGCCAGGACAAGTGACATAATTTTCAACGAGCCTCTCGAACTAACCCAAAACATCATAAAACGCACATGTTACCAAAAATTTTACAGATCTAAGAAAAAACCCAAAATATAATAATTCGTTTCGAAAAATCATTATCAAGTATTCAGAAATGAATACAAAAATAAGATATCAAAAGTGATCTGAAAATAAAAGACATAAGTAAAAATTTTTAATAGAAATTGAGCATAAAAATATTACAAAAGTACTCATTGGTACCAACGGCCAAACCATGCTGAAAAAACCAGTTCTCGTCAGATCACTGAAGTTAAGCAGCGTTGGGCGCGGCTAGTACTTGGATGGGTGACCATTCGAGAATACTGCGTGCTGTTGGCACATCGTGGGTGTGGTGAGCCCAACTTGTAGTTATTTACTACAAGAAACTTATCCACCTAGAAACACTACCCAAATCGGGTAGTGTCACGCCTACCCTGAAAGGGAAATGGCTTAATGGTATACTACTACTACTACTCATTGGTACATAAGAACAATTATGCACATATTTTATATATGGCATCTTCCTCATAAAACCTTTAGTTATAGGCAACGAGGGTATCCCAACTTATTTTTGATAAGTGTCTGGGTGATTTCTCAATTGGAAAAATATGTACGTACATCCCATTGGCAACCTTATTTTTCAATAAGTACCGGGAAGACATTTAAAAAAAAAAATTTAAACATATATCATGTATAAATGTAAACATTTTTCATTTTTTATAACCTGAAAATATGTAAATTATGAATAATCAAGAAGGAAAATAGACCATAGTGCTCAGATATAATGTTTGTGGGTGATTCAAAACCAATCTATTTAGATTATTACATTTTCACAAATAGGAAAAAGAAACAATCAAAATTTTTTTGCATGTATTTCTAAAATTGCTAATATTTACTCATTTCCACATTTGTGGGAATACATATCCAGTAAACGGTTCTCAATATCGAAAAATGCCTGAGGAACTTTTTAAATACATAACTTTTCAAATGAGAATTGCCGTTGCATACTTGCTACTAAATAGGACAGTTGCATTAAAAATATTTTTACCTGTTTTCCATCGCTACTAATATCAATCCCTTCGCCACATATGTGAACACCAGTTATATGACGAAGGGCAAATGGTTGTCTGACGTCCCAAAATTGAATCGTATCATCCCAGCCACCACTTACGAGTTCGTGATTCGATGTAGGATTGAAGCAAACACAGAAAACTCTGGATTTATGACCGTTCATTATGTCTGGTGCGCCGCTGAAAAACAAAAGAAAATTGCTCACTGCGTAAATAGGCTCAATATTGACTTTATATATATATTTTTTTTCAACGAAATTTTTAAATTATTTAATTATAACTGAATCCTCATAGTGACATTATATCTACGGGATATCCTGAGGACATACTTGGGATATAGATACAAGGTATTCGCAGGATATCTCGGGACATAAACAGGATATTCAAAGATATCCTGTATTTATGAGGGAAGTATTTTTCTTGTTATCGTTAAATAATTCAGCCATTTTTATTCGTTACTTATGAACCTCGCTTGAAATATCCTTTCCTGCGTTCTTGTTTCTTCATCATACAAAATAAGTTTCGTGTCATCTCCCACAGTCACCAATTTTGGTAAGCGGGGATGATAAGTCAAACCTAATGTTTGTCTTCTTTCTCTGATTGTGTAAATACATTGTCCTGATGGATAGTGCCAACATTTAACGCATCCACTGCAATCTAAAAAATTAGTTTAAAAATACTTTTGGATTATAATTTGGATGTGGATGAACATTATTCTGAAAGATTACTAACAACTAGCAGTTAGAGTTTGTGCTATTGGGTGGCTTTTTTTAACATGCCTATGTTTAATAGAAGTTGTAGGACTTGCAGATTGTACCATTTCCGCATCACAAAGTGATGAAATGTACTTTCCAGTTTTTATATTAATCATTCTTATAACACCATCTGAAAACCCTGCTGCAATTAACTCAAAGTCTTCTGTATATGCAATGCATAATATCTCTTTTGTTCCTTCTCTAAAAATAAAATAAATTCCACAGAATAAGTAGAAATGTGGTTAAAATGTTGAATGATTATCAGAAATTACATTTGGTTCACTATGTGCACATCGCCATCAAATTCGAGACCATCAGATACTTCGGCTATCTTTTCTTTTTCCAGATAACTTCCAGCTATTTCGGCATAATTAAAGGATTTGGTGAGATCATAACTGATTCGAGCTCGCTTTGATTGATTTTCATTTTCTTCGACAGTTTCATTTTTCTTGTTATTCTGAACTGTACTTTCCTCCTCCATCACATTTTTCACTTTTGTTTTATTATTATTCAGAGCTTAACATTTAAAGTCAATTTAAGTATGTATAATTATTGAATTTGGTACAGAATTCTGAAAGTAGGCCACCGGTATAATAAATTGTGATAATCACTTAATGTCAGAAAGAGCATTGGAAATATAAAGAGAACTTGATTAGAGATACTTGCCTTGATTAAGAACTAAAGGACGAAGAGCTTCTCTTTAATCTTACTAGAAAGGAATTTCATTACGAGTAGTTCCAAGCTACTGAAATCTACGAGTTCGTGGCTGGACCAGCGATTAGATTATTAGAAGACTGGGAATTTTATTAGGGTTTTACTTAAACGTTAAATTTTCGTTCTGACATTTTTAAAAACTCATATTTTGGTTAAGTTCAAGTCTGTTAATTTGCCTCTAATCGAAAAAGGTTAGTATCGATTTTAATTATTGGATATGATTATACCATTAAGCCATTTCCCTTTCGGGGTAGGCGTGACTTGCTCGGTTGGAAAATAGTAGTGTGCAGATGGGTATATAGGTATAAGGTAGATAGGTATATAGGTGTAAGGCATAGATATTTTAGATTGATCTAGAATTCTCGTGTTATTTATTTAAATGACACGTTCGTTCTGCAACTCTGCTCCGACCCAGGGTGCTGATCAATCTCTCTAGCGATCACCCCAAGTGGAGAGCCTCACAAAATTGTTATGTGTGGTTCCTCACTTGGGCCCATTATTATCCAAGGTCTTTGTTTCTGATGATGAGGATATATATATTTTTTTTTTTCTTTGTCCAACACCTATGATGGAAATGCGACTTCAGAGGCTCGTCTCGAGACGACGAAGTTGTCGATTCCTCAACTGATAACGTCACAGTGGTCGAAGTGAGTTTACTTTTCTCTAGGGCAGGGTTCACCACTTTCAGCAGGTGCTGACTGCCACGACAAGTGTATGACTGCCACCAAGTTTTTCTTCGTTTTCCAGCAATCCTGAAAAGGGTTACGGACGTTACGGTTACGGCTCGTTGCGGCTCATTGTTCACACCGAAGGGTCTGCTTTTTTCTACTTGAATTCACAATACATTTGATTTTTTCATTTCAAAGTGTAATTTACGGTGAAGGATTAGGGACGAGTCGAAGGACAAGCTCGACGAAAATTTATGAGAGCCTGTTTGACCTAGGTCTCGTGACTGCCATTGGCAGAGTCTTTGCAGTCACTGACTGCCTTCTGGAGAGCCCTGCCCTAGGGTGACCAGACGTCCTGTTTTTGAGGGACATGTCCTGATTTTGCCCTACCTGTCCTGGTGTCCTGGGGTTTTCAGTAGTAATGTCTTGTTTTTTCGTCAGAAGGACGAGGACGCGAAATTCGGTTCGCGTACGACAATGACGACTATACCTTTCGCGCTTGTGCTCTGTCCGCGTGAAAAGGTATGTAGTTAGTTTCATGGCCTTTTCATATCTCTGCTTGCTGGCAGTAGCAGTTACAATACATACTTTAAAATGCGAAAAGTAGTTAATTTAAACCTGCCATATCCCCAATATCCTTTTTTCTTTTTCCCCTAAAAAAAAGGTCACTAAACAAATGCTGTCCTGTTTTTTCGTATCCCGGATCTGGCCACCCTTATTTTCCCACCAATGGGAAAAGTATTCACTTCGACCACTGTGACGTCACCAGTTGAGGAATCGACAACTTCGTCGCCTCTCGACAACCTCCTCAGTTGCATTTCCATCGCGAGTGTTGGACAAAGTATTATGTGAACTAGTGGGAGATGGCGATTCGACTCGATGCACAATATACTATTGTATCATTTAAAGCGAACTGAATATTAATATGTTGAGAGACTATATTTTTTCCCAAGAACGTGGAGAAAAGCGAGTTTTTACATATCGAGGAATGGGTAAAATCGCATTTTGTCCACGGCGTTGGGAAAATAAAATGTAATCATTTTTCATTAGTATTTATATTTATTTACGTAAAAGGATGTACATGACATGTAAATCATATCATCCCTAAAAAATGTTTTTAAATTTTTCAAACAATTAATTAAGTGTCTGCTTTCATACGGAGAAAAAAATATGCCTATAATAGTAAGAGCACTAGTAATGCTTTTGTCGTAGGTTTCATTCTTGCTATCTTGGTACAAAATTCATTCATTTTAAGCAGGAATCCCTTTATCCTAAAAAAGTACAAAGCTTCATGCTTTTAAAGCCGTTATCCCTTGCGAAAATAGCTCGAACTTCGCCTTGCTACGGTTGTAAGAAAACTCA